>UELU01139317.1:33754-38754 GCA_900490025.1 Megastigmus dorsalis | reverse complement strand
GCTGGGCGGCCTCGTTCCGGTTGCGGCCCTGGCTCGTGGCCTCGATCTCGTTCTGGTTCTCGTCCCTGAGGCTCTCCTTCTTGTGCTCGAGGCGCAGGTCCAGGGGCTCGCAGCTGCTGCTCTCCATGGGCAGCTGGTCGAGGTGGCGGCCGGCGCAGAGCTGGAGGGGCCGGGCCGCCGGGCTCGACCTCTGCTGGCTGCTGCTGGAGCAGGGGCTCGCGTGGCCGTGGCTCAGGTCGTAGGGGAGCTCGGCCTCGGGCTCGTTGGGGGCCCCCGCCGCGGCCCGGGCGCTCAGGGGGTAGATGCTCGCCTGCTTCGGGCTGATGTGGCCGGGCATCTTGCGCGGGCTCGAGTCCTTTTCCCTCATGGCTCGCGGGTACTCGCTGCTGGCTGTGGCCGCTGTGGCTGCTGTGGCTGCTGTCGGGCTGCTGCTGCTGCTGCTGCTGCTGCTGCTGCTGTCGCTGTTGTCGCTGTTGCTGCTCGCTGGGGAGAGGCTTCTAGGCCCGAGGTACTCGTTCATCACAGTTGGCCGCCGGTGTCGCTGCCGCGACCTGCCCCGATCAGCCGACCTGCTGTTGTCGCTGACCCAGCCGCCCTACCGACGCCACCTGAAATCACACGCAAAGTCCACCGACCATTAGACGCCTGCTTTGTTTCGGTTCAAAGATAGCATTTCAAAAGATGGGTTTTAAATCAGAATTAGGTGCAGGGTTATTGGGTTACTTTCGTAATCGGAGGAAAGCGTATTTTGCATTCGGGCCGGTGATATACAGCGCGGCCGGACGAGAGTTGTCTCTTTGACACTCAAGCTTTTTCATCGACTTGTTTTTCCGGTTGCCGTACGAAACTTTCTTTCCGCGAAGAGAAAGATATAACGAGTGTAGTCCGAGGGGAGTTCGCTCTCGATTTCAGAGGCGGGCTATTATACTAATAAAGTAGGTGAGCTTCCGTTTTTGGTGAGTCATACCGCCACGCGGGATTGCGACTGATGTATATGTATATATACAATATGTTTCTCCGCGAGATGACGTATGAGCTGCCGCGGACGAATTTGGAACGGAGGCACACCTGTTTAATCTGGCCAATCCTTATAGACGCGACGACTCTATGCTATCCCACGCGCCTGCGTTTTTTTCTTTTTTTTTTTCTTTTTCACGCGCCGAGACGAATTTCAACGATGCTTGTGACAGGCGCTGGCTAACGAGAGGCTCGAGGCTCGAAATAAGCCGTACTGTGCTTGTATTAGGTATATAGAAAAGAAAATATAATAATTGTCGATATAACGGCGGCTGATTTTCAACGATTCGAAGGAGCAATCGTGCACCTACTACTGTTAATCAGCTGCTTATTGGCACAATGCCGTGCTGTCATAATGACAGGATAAACGACGATAAATAAGAGACACAGTTCATCACTCATCGCGTACAATACGACGCTTGATCTATCGTATACATTTAACTTTTCCCTCTCTTTCCTGCCCCGTCATAACTAATAATATCTTATTAAAAATGATATATAGTTATTTTATGCTAAACAGAATTACTGCCATTCAATGCTAATTCCTTTCGCATCGCATATGCGGTGCACCGTCTAAGGAAAAATCAAGTTCCTCTTTCACCAGTCGCGAAATTCCTGCGTATCGATGAGCGCGAGAGCAAAGCTGTCCCGCGCATCCAAGTCTCCGCCAACGCACAGCGTTGCGCGCCTCCGTATCGCTCCATGTGGTACAGTCGTGCAGAGGGCAAAGAGCTGAGAAGAACCGAAAACGAGAAGAAGAAGAAGAAGAAGAAGAAGAAGAAGAAGCCTGCACGCAACGCCGCGCGCGAGTCCACTTTGATGCCGCTGGAAATGAGCGGCGGGTCCGAATAAGGAAAGCTTATTATGATCGGAGGCTCGCGCGAGGTGATACCGACTGCACGCAGCCACCCAAATCCACCCCGACCACTTTACTTGCGGTGATGCGACTATACGCAAAGGAGGCCGAACGATCGTAATTTTGACTAGAGCTATCGCTTTGAGAAAACATTATTATTTCGTCTAAATGAAACTTAGTGGAAAATGTGCCGGCGCGTTGCAATTTGTTTTAATTAAGGTTAACCGTCAGCTCCCAAGTATTTTTATACTCTCGATCAGCTTTGCGTAATACTCAACTGTATACCTGCACGCGTATTTATTAATGTCCCAATTACAGCTCGACGAATTCCCTATTATTTCTCTGCTCAGATTAGAATTACGTTCCCGCCGATACGACAGTTTTACGTATCGATAAACATTTGCTTTACGATGATGCCGAACGCCAGCACATACGCGCCTATCGTTTCACAAGATATAAAGCGAGGAAGATCGCTTATGGGTTTTTTGTCCTACCTGGTATAAATTGTTAGGGCACACACTATACATATACGGATAGGCAAAGACGGCGATCAAAAGTTACACGCGCGCGACCAGCTATTACGTTCGAAGCGCGTAATGAATTTCTCTGACGAAACCATCGAGTTGAGAGACAAGGTGTCATTTAATTCGGTAAGAATACAATCGCTTTTTTTCGGGGCTCTTTGTAAATGGTCCGCTCGTCCGATCCGCGAATAAAAGCTTATATTTATAAGGTGCGCAATGATGCGGCGATCGAGGCATCCTTTGATCTGCCTACCGTCGCATTAGACGGGTTAATCAATCATCGCGCTAAGAGTGGCTGTCGTAACAGTTTTTACGTGCGAGTCAATGAAAAAAGTGTCCATTTGAAGCTACTGTTACGATGCGCTAAGTCGGTGCGCTAGCCGGGGCCGTTTCAATTACAAGACAATTAAACTTTTTTTCAAACCAATAAAGTTAAATCAAGTTTTCAATTTGCTTGAATCAACAAATGACTTATTTTCCCTTCATTAATTAGCCTTAAAAAATATTCTTATCGCATCAATAGTTTAAATTATAAGATAAACTAATGACTTATAATATATATAGCTAAGTGGATGATCTTATATATAAATATGTATAGTTGAAAGTTAATTTTTGCAATCAATTAAGATTATAAGTAATAAGATAGGATCATCAGAAGTGAGCGAAGAAGCATAATTTTGGCGCAAGAGAATCAGGCCGCGATAGCAAGTATAAGGAGATGTAGAAGTTGTAGCTCGAGTCGTTTGCATCTACTTGGCCTAAAATAATTACGCGCCCAATATAAATCATTAAAAAATCCCTGTCGAGCAGAACATTTTACGAGCGTACGCGTGCAGCGTCGCGCTATATCTAAATGTGCAGGCTTACGGTATAGGTACCACCGGCAAGATAATCTGTGGCCTGCACTTAATATTATTAGCCCACAAACAATCGAGTCTCTCTCTCTCTCTCTCTCTCTGTGTGTGTGTGAGAGAGAGAGAGAGATATAGATAGAGCGAGTGTCGTCCGTAGGCGTGACTGGGCGATTGCAAATAAAAGAAAGGCCGTCGGCAGGCGAGTCCGAGTCCTCTTAGCCAGCTCTCGAGCGCCGGAGATAAGCCTCGAGATAAGCCGCGAAGAAACGCGCGCGATCGGACGAGCCGGACCAGTATAAATTTCTCTTTCATTCGAGAGTAGCTGCACGAGTTGTCGAGCCGCTATACGGAATCTCTCGCGCCAGCCGTTGCTGCTGCTGCTGCTGCTGCTGCTGCCGTTGCCGGTGGTAGTGGTGGTGGTGGTGGTGGTGATGCTGCAGCCGCTCGGATGATGCCTCGCCTAACTGGAGCAAAGCAACGGTATTCCGCCCGACCACTCCTGCAGTCGCCGCCGCATCTCTCGCCCGAGCCGATACACATCCATCTTCCCGCTGCCCGTCGCTGCTGCCCGTTGCTGCTGCTGCTGCTCTCGCCTGCATCTCTGACCATCGACGATATGTACTTGTTTATACAGAGGATATATATATGTATACGTAGGTGCAGAGATGCGTAAATCACCGCGTCAAATTGAAAATCGCTCCGACGTAGAATATTGCGAGCTGGATCATGCTGGACGCGGAGGTGCGAGCTCGGCGCGACCGTTTCACCAAATTTCTGCCCTTTTTTGGCTATCTTTTTCCAGAGGATCGCACTCGGAGCACTATAAATATTCACGGCTACTGCAGGAGGGGCTTAATTTCTTTCTCGACCGACAAGTTGGCTTCAAACATTTGCTCCGCCATCGGTTGCGTTATACTTAGCGCTACTTAGCTCGTATAGGTAATTAGACTTTAAGTATGAAGATAAAATTACGTGTTATATTAATGATAGATCGTTTGCTTTTGAGATTCTTTAAAAATATTACTTATTTATTAATTAATGCTTATAAATCCTTTTTTATCGCTTAGAGCCGCTTAAGTGCAGGACACTAACTTTTTGTCCCGCATAAAAGGCATTTAAAACGTTTTTTTCTCCAATATTCAATCATTAATCGTCGCAGTCACTTTAAATGATAGTTTCAACACTTCATAAATTTGTAGACAAAATGAAAAGTTAATGTTACAAAACCATTTAGCTTTGCATCTGCATACCTAACTATAGGATGGACATCGTTAAGTCGTATTTTTAACATCGGTATTTTACATAATATAACCTTTTTAACGATTTATCTACCTCATTGACATTCTGCCCGACTAAAAATCTGTCATTTATCGATGGGCGTCAGATTTTCGAGCTGCTAATCCGGTTGAGATATCCCACCCCAGCAGTTAGCCGAGCGAATTATATAATAAAACGCGTCATCTTTTTAAGCTGAGCAAATTATGACGATGAGAATAAACTGTTACGATTCGTTTGAATTAAGCAAGATGAAAATGAAAAGCTGTACCGGTGCTCACGGTCTGGAATTTCAGTTAACTACGCCTCTGCAGCCGCATCGCATCGAAATTATTATAGTACGCGAGCTGCACTACAATAAACAACCGGCTGTCACACGATAAATAATTCCATCGGGTGTATTACGGCAACGCGGCTGTAGTTCTCTCGACTCTCCTCCTCCTCCTACCCCCCCCCCCCCCCCCCCCCCCCCCC
>UELU01139317.1:0-33734 GCA_900490025.1 Megastigmus dorsalis | reverse complement strand
CCTCCTCCTCCTACCCCCCACTCCCCAGCCGTTGCGATCCATCGAAAACTACAAAGGCTAATTCGTCCGCGGCGAGATTTACAGCCGTCTCGATGATCGGCTTCATCTCCCACGGAGCCGCTCAGACTCGAGCGGCTCCCAACCCAAGGCGTCGGTCCCAAGGCGTCGGTCCCAAGGCGTCGGTCGGTCGGTCGCTCGCAGGCCGCGATTACTTAAAAGGTGTGAGAGTTCGAAGGTTTCGCAGGAACAGGCAGTTTGGAAGGAAAGTGCCGCACTGCAAATATGTACATGTACGTACGCATACATCCACTTTCAACCTCGATTCACGCCGAGGGGCTCCCAGTTGTCCGCGCCTCGTCGCGACTTTACGCGCTCGACTCTCATCGGGACAAAAAGCGCGCTTACCGCTTCCGTAAGAAATCCGAAAGCGGCAGCAGCTAGCATCGGTTGCCCGCATGTACAGTTTTCATTTAGCCGCGGATCTCGTCTTCCTCCTCGCTTTTGCGCACTTGCCACGATGATCGAGGAATTTTTAATCAGCTCCATGCTCGTTCCGCGCAATTTTTGGCGCGCACTCGCTTGGCCGCGTGAACTTATTTTGGCCCGTGCTCTCTTGCTCGGCTTTTTACAGTACCTATTCAGGAAAGACGCCAAAATAAATAGAATAATTGTAAAGCGCGATTGTCTCCACTGCGCCTGCAGCTGCACAATTACTGCGCTACTCTAAATGAGGTTTTTCGCGACGCAAAGCGCAGAACTTGCAGCCGAACATTAATTAAAATTAATTAAGGCTCGAAAAAAACAAATATACTATTAGCAGCATCGGCAGTTTACGGAGCTGCGGTACTGGGCGAGGAAAGCCGCGCGGATGACTGGCTGCCGGGGACAGCAGGACAGCAGGACAGCAGGAGAGCAGGGAAACAGGGAGGAGAAATGGGAAAGGAATCGCGGCGGCGCCGCCGGTCCAGTGCATAATAATAAGGCGCGCATACATAAAAGCTGCAAAGTGGAGCAGGGATCGGCGTGGCCCGAGCGCGGGGATTACTGAACGAGGCTTAAAGAGAGGCGCGAAGAGAGCTGCGAGAGCTACGAGAGAGATCTTCGGGCTTGGAGCTGGCTGCAATTTCAGGGTTACGTGAATCGGCGCTCGCGGAGTCAAGGCAGGTCGCGCGCCGCTCGCCTCGACTCGCCCAAAGAGCAACGACGCGCGACGTCGCTCGAGAAATCCAGTTTTTGGCTTCTAGAAAGCTGAACTCGCTCTCGCGGGACTCACGTTCTCGTATACATATAAGTGTACTGGCCGCACCGCGGGTCTCGGGGTGGTGCCGCATCTCGTCCTTGCCGATTTCTCTCTCTCCAGCTCGCGAGATGCGTGTGCGCGTGCATGGGCAGTGCAAGTGTAGCAGCAGCAGAGAGAGAGAGAGAGAGAGAGAGAGAGAGCGAATCGGTCGCCCTTCTCTTTGGGCCTCCGCCGAGCCAACGCGCGTAAGCAGTGCGACTCGTTACTCTTTGGGAGAGGCGCTTGTCAAGAAGATTTCAATCGCGGACCGCGGCCAGCTGCAGCCGCGCGCTCTCGATTTCTTTCGCCGCCGCCGCCGCCACCGGAGAGGCTGCGATCCTCTCGCGCGATTCTCTTCTTTTTCTCCTCGACTGATGCTTACTCGGTTTGGCTTGCTATGTGTATACGTGTATATATATATATATATAGCGCAGGAGCAAACGGCCTCGATGCAAGGCCTCGCGCTTACTCGACTCGCGCGCTCGATCGTCTCGGCTCGTCGGCTCGTCGGCCCGACGTGCAGCCGATGGGACGCGAGCTGCTCTTCCGGAACCACCTTTTTCTCCTTCTCCCAGCGACACTCTTGGCTCTCCTCTTATTCGTGCCTTTCCCCCCGTCACCCGTGTATATTATCGAGTACCTTGGAAAGTCGACAAATGGGAGATTCAAGGGACCGCGGACACGCGTAAATGGAACGCATCGCCATCTCTTTCTGGCTCGATCCTTAATACTGATTCAGTCTCGAGCTAATGATTCATTCGTCATTGCAACCCGTCCATCGTTCCATTTCTTTGGGACAAATCCTCGTTTTTATCGAAATACAATCGAAAAGGACAAAATTGCGCTTACATATCGAGTTTTTTCTTTTGGCGAAAAAATATAGGTAAATAGTAGTTATTGTGGCGATTAGGCTCTTTTTTTCATTCTCCCATCTGCAACAGCGGCAGAAGCAGCAGAAGCAGCAGAAGCAGCAGAAGCAGCAGAAGCAGCAGAAGCAGCAGAAGCAGCAACAACAACAGAGCGCACGCATCCTTCCAGGAACGCACATTATAGCCCGCGCGCGACTCATCATTATCTCTGACGCATCAAAGTCGATCGCATTCGTGCCATTCTCGGCGATGAGTCCATCCGCGTCTCGGGCCTTTTTCGTGAAACCTCCGCCGCAACCGAGCCGTCGCGCATGTGTGAGTGTAAGTAAGTGTGTACGAGCTGCGCGACGTCCTTCCATTGTCTCGTAATTCGCGCGCGATGATTCAAAAGTTTGCCCGATCCGTCGGCTCATCGTCGTCGTCGTCGATCCAATTCGAGCACGCGATGTAGTTATACGAAAGGCAAGAAGAGCTGCCGAGATGAGAACGGTTTGGTCTCGATGAATATGTAGCACCGGCGTCGCCATCATCGCGTTGGGATGATCTTGCGCGACGAATAGGAGGATGATGCAAGCTCATTATGCATGCGACAGATATTATGAGCTGCTCGGGAGAGAGAGAGAGAGAGAGAGAGAGAGAGAGAGAAGAGAGAAAAGACGTAAACACAAGAGAAGGCGGTCTCTCGAGTCCAGCTGTGCGCATCGCAATGACGAGCAATTTCAGAATAGCCGCGATCCTTTCTGTGCATTCCAGCGCGTATTACAGCGCGCACCGGCGACACCAGCTCGATAACTCACGAAAAAAACCCTGCACAAGGATTAAAGCTGACGCTCTTCTTCGTCGCCTTCTTCTCAGCTCCGACGAATTATTATTTATGGCGCTCCTACTCCTCTTCTCTCTCTCTCTCTCTCTCTCTCTCTCTCTGCCGCTCTCCGAGTCTGTCGTAGCTGCAACGTGTATATGGCAACAGATGTCCCTTGTCAGCATCCGTTCTCTCTCGCGTCTCGCGGCCCACGCGCCTCTTCTCGCTGCAGTCACCTCGGCTCGACTCCGCGTCCCTGTCTGTGTGCGTGTGTGCCTGTAGCTATACGCGGACGCATGTTAATGCCGCGGCGCACATTAAATATCCATTTGGCTGGAGGAGCGGGACGACGATCGTCCAAGCTCGTAATGGCGCGCCGAGCTTTATGCTACTCGCTCGATAATATAGAGATTGTCTCGCGCAACCGTTTTTCCTCCTTTTTCCCTCGATTTCTCGGCTCGTTTTCCTTTTCTCTCTCGGCGGGCACGCGCACGAGTGACCGAGCGATGTTTCAATTTGCTCTGGCGCGAGCAGCTGGCGGAACTCTACACTGCTACGTGGCTTTTCTATACATGATCGAGCTCTTGTTGGCTCGTTGCCGCCGCCGCCGCCGCCGCCGCCGCTGCCTCTACGGGATGAGACAAACTGCTGCAGCGTCGATTCGCTACCGCTGTAGCACTTCATTAATGCCATTTCAAATTAAAATGTTTACACTTCCGCGTATACACTTGATCCTTACGACTTTTTATCTTTTACACGCACTTTACGATCATTTATCAACTGCTACTAGTATAATTTTATATTTATTATCTTATCGTAATGATATCTCGCATAAGCACATTTAAGAAGATGTCGAATGCAAGTCGAGTACTACAGCGGAAGTAAAGTTAATAATCTCGCGTTATGGAAGCATTGGCTTATACTCCTGTTAACGATTGAGCGGGATGTCAAGAAAGATTCATCCGAAAGAGGCATCGATGAATGTCGCAATTAAGCGAGAGGAAGGAAAATTAAAGAAAATCCTCGGTGCAGTTCATAGGGAAATCTGCGTAACGCGTTGACCAGATCGAGATGCTACTTGAGTTAAACACAAACATCGAGACTGGCGATTGCTCTGCGCTTCAGTTATTCAGTAGTTGTTCCAGCTGCTTACTGGCACCTACATCTAGCCGGTGACGCTATTTTTCCGTCGTCGCTACCTACAATGTCGAGTGGCGATGCTGCAGCAGAAACTTTGCACTGGTAAATATACGAGCGCTCTTTGATCGTTGCTCTACGCGCACTCCAGCTACTTGTGCAGCTAACTGCGCTCATTTCGCGTGTGGAGCGCTGCATATAGGTACGCGGATCTCTTGTATCCGATTGTGCAGCTCTTTCTCCTCAAGATGATCGGAATTGATCTTGTAGAGTGCAGTAAGACCCATTTCTTCGCTTAACTCAACTGTTGAGACATTCGTAAACTCCCTCATCTCCCTTATACCCCAAGATACACTATAGTTTTACAACACGGATCGTTATGTTAATTCGTCCTTTTATATTTAACTCGAATATAATAGATAACTGCACGAGTAACCGATGTTAATTCAAAGTTATGTATTTTTTACTGCAGTCACACAAGAAAAGTGATATCGAGTTTGGAATAATATTAAACGTAGCGATTTTTCTGTCTCGCTTCTCATCCTCGATCTGCAGCACCGTTATAGACTCGATTCGCCTCTCGAAAGTGCAAAAGAGCAAAAAGAAAGGAGGAGGAGGAGGAAGAAGAAGAAGAAGAAGAAGAAGAAGAAGAAGAAGAAGAAGAGGAGGCGGATAAAGAAAGGAGAGAGACAAAAGGGGGAGAGGTAGTCCGTTTCTCCGAATTACTGCAAGGATCGAAGGCGAAAGGTTGTCGACTGATGCGAAGGAAACGCACGGCGAAGCTCTCGAGAACAACATCTTCCTATACATAGCTATATAGGCAATATACCGCACACACGCGTGTACTGCCAAGACTGCGCGGCTGTCGCCTTTCGCCCGCAGGATTATTACGACTGAGCGTCCTGCGACTTTTCTTTACGCGCTGCACGCACGAGGTCTTTATCGCCCGTCTCTCCTCTCTCTCTCTCTCCTCTCTCTCTCCTCTCTCTCTCTCTGTCTCTCCCTGGCCGACCTTTACAATAAATCGGCGGCTTTTTGTCCCTTCCTTTTTGTCCGGGCTCGTCCTTGCCTCGGAAGGAGAAACGTCGCTGCAGCGCGCTGGCGGAGAGGAGCAGCGGAGCACGGCGATCGGGCATCGAGCGGCCGAGGAGCAGCCGAGACCAATCGATTTGCGCGCCTCGACTTCCGCCACTTTTACAGACGTCCTGACCCTAATAGCTGCAGCTACTGGGAGCTTCTCTCTCTGGGTTTGCCAACTCTGCAGCGAGTATACCCGTACTACCCAGTACTGCAGCGCGGCCGCGATGAGCAACGAACAATGCTGGCCCGACTCGTAAGTCGTAATGGCATTTCAGAGGAACGAACGTGTCATCCGTGCTTCCTCCTCCTCCTTACCGCGGTAAGCGGACCGGCCCCGCCGAGTCCTCGTTTTTCACTTTTCCTTTCCCTCGATAGCTTCGTCGCGCCTCCTCCTGCGTATCGGCTGCCCATCTCCCGACCGACGCTTTTTCTCCTTCCCCCAACAAATTTCTTTCTTGCGCGCAAGCTTACTTTGTTGATTTAAGCGTATTTAAGTGGACTGCAGGGGAGTTCCCGGCGACGACTCGCGGCTCACCGACTCAAGTGTCGAACAAAAGAAAATCCAAGCCACGAGTACAGAAGCGGTGAATTGGCGATCTCGTGTATTGCGAATTTTCAATATCGCATTAGACCAATTATGCGCTGCAGGAAAGCTGGTACACTCGAGCGATCGCGAGCTGCAGCTGAGAATAAAACGCTGACGAGTCTCGAAGCCATCGCCTTTTTAGACTAAGCCTCTGCGCATCGAACCGATTACTCCTTGTTTATCCATGAATTGTCCGTTTTCGTTGACGATGATTAAACACAATCAATGTTAATGTTTTTTTCCTCGAGTCACTTACGCATTTTCGCTCCTTTTTTCCATCTTACCCAGAAACCTACAGTTGCGTATATATAATACACATACACACCGATATTGACTCGTGTTTGCTTTGATATTTTCATCTCTGTGGCTTGGCGTTCGTGTTTTTGCTATCCTTTCTCAAGCTGATCGCTCCTCTTCGGGATTTGAGAGTATTCAAAGCAGACGGACGAGAGAGAGAGAGAGAGAGAGAGAGAGAGAGAGAGAGATGGGAGCGCCCCAATGGGAAAATATCGACGAAGCTCCAGCGCGAAAGTACCAAAGGAAATATTTATAATTGACTTGTGAAATCTTCCATAAACACTCTCGACTTTTTTCAGATCGTTTGAGAAAGTCGTCTCTCTTTTTCTTTTTTTTTTTATTATTTCCATTGCCTTTTTCGCGTAGGCGCGGCTCCACGTCACGAAAATTTGGATCGAAAATTGCTGCAGCTGCTAAAGCAGCAGCATCTGCTTCTTCTTTTTAACTTTCTTCTCGATTACGAAGATTATTGTCTTTTCGAACAAAGAGACTTTCAGCTGCCTCAACAATAACTTTGGTCAGCCGTTTCCGGGATTTCCACTTTTACAATGAGTTTAGTCGATCAAAGGAAGAAGAAGGAAGAAAAAAGTGCGGAAAATCCGACAATTGCCCGATCTCGATTCGCCCAGCCTCACGGAGAATTGGTGCGATGCCGAATTGCGTAATACCTTTGTAATACCATCGGCTACCAGTGTAGGCTTCGCATTGGCAGTCCCCGCCCGAAACGTGTATAGTCACACCGTCGATTCGGACCGACAGACCTGTTGAGCAATCCAGACGTTTGATTTCTGGTCCGAACAAGCGAGTTAATAGTTCGGATTCGACGAGGCCTTTATCGTTTCCCCTTTTTTCGTCAACGCGGCGACGCGGCGTGGAGGAGATTCGTGCGAAACGCGACTCGGCTTGAAACGACGCGCGCCAGGATCAACAAACTTTGCGATCCCATCCGACGATACCGAGGGCTGTCGGATATCGTTTCCGAGTCGAGTTGATTTTTTACGAATCGTGCATTATTCATCCGCTTATTATTCAATCAGCGGAATACCCAAATACCTGTGAAGGCACGAGAATTTACAAAAATATGTAATATCTTAAAAAGATTGTTTTTCTTGTCGACAGAGAAAAAATTTGATGTTCAACTGTTGTGACGTAATTTAATAATACGACCAAATTAAATTAACGATAATGCGCAACAGTTGGTTACTTGATAATGGGTGTCTCATGAAAATGATAATAAAAACGTCATTCTAATGATGATACTAACGATTTTTAATAATTTCCACGTGCTTATCTTTTTTCCTATTTTAATGCGCAATTCTGGTACAACTTTTTGGTTCGACCTTGTCAAAGATACAATTAGATTAAAATAAGGTGTACTTTTGACTCGAAGTCAGCAGTCATTGCATTAGAAACACAAATAACGTCTTCGCTTTTTTTATCCGCGGCGAAGCTTTCGACGGAAAATGCTCGTCGCAATCCATATCACAAAATAGACTTTGAAGAATCATGCAAAAAGACGGAGAGCTGCGTCTAATCGGAATAACAAATTTCGCGGCGCTCTAATAGAAGCATAGATCGCGACGTCGATGCGTACAACGAGGAAAAAGGAACTCGTGCATATTGAAAAAAAAAAAAAGAAAAAAAAAAGAAACAGTCGAACTAAGCGTATGTGTGCGGTGCGACTACGAGTCTCGTCGATTTCTCCGCGCGCGGCGACAATTTGACGCGGCAAATGAGTCGAGTATAGGCCGCTGGTGCAGCAAGTGACAACGACGATCATCTTCGCGGCTCGGGAGCGTGCAAAATGTGACTCGGAGCCGTTCTTGCGGTTCGAAGACACACCGCGCGAATCCGCAATTGGCTGCGATATCAGCCTCTACGGACTCGGCTCGGCTCGTCTCGGCGGTGGCCATTAGGAACGCTGTCATCACGCGCCTGCATCTATACGTACAAAAGCAATTTTCTCGAGTTAGATCGCGGAAAAGCCGCGTGCATGCGGCTTTTTCTCTCTGCGCAGCTTTTATCCAGTTACTTTTTTCGCTTCTCTTCATTTTCACTTGGATTCCCACGTGAGATTGCGCCTGATTTCTGCGCACATGCCTCGAGCGGAGGTGTTTTTAGTACAATCCGTAAAGTCGCAGCTACCTATATGTATTTACCTTTTTCATAAATTGTTATTTTCTTATTTTTTGGAAATTCATGGATAATATATACAAGACTTTTAGAGTTAGAACAGTGTGGCTTATGCTAATTAAAGTGTTTTACCAATATTTAGATTTCCGCAGGATCTCGGCCGCCGTGAGTTAGAAAAAGTCCTATCTATAGGTTTGACCCCATTACGCGATGACTTCAGAGGATGACTGTCGGAATGAAATGGCTGAATTGGAGTTTTTGCCGAGGAGCTGCGGCGAGGAATCGGATGAAAACGTATCGGCTGATCGTTAAATTGCTCAGGTTTAGACAAATTTGACAAGCTACACGGACCGATGCGCGGCGTTAATCCCGTAGAAAAATATTTCAACTGTCGTATGAATTTCTCCTGTCAATCGTTTAGCCAATACTAATGTATTCGGAGCTCAAGATATACAAATTAAAGTAAAGAGCCACGAGTATTCCATCAAAATAAACACACGTGATAGAATATGATCGATTCAAGTTTTAAAACTTTGTCACTTCTGCTCGAGGAAATGATCGATGCACGAGACGCGCGCGCAGAGAGGTGCGCCCGATGCACGGATAGGGATAGGTATCTGTAGCAGCTGGTGGCAGCTATAGTGGCAAAACTCGAGAGATCGGTGAGAGGAGAGTCGCGTGTGCAGTGCGCTATAGATACATGCTTGTATGTGTACAAGGAAAGCGGCGTTTTACGTCCGTCCCGTATGCGTTACACATCCCACGTTGGCTGCCACGCACGTCACGCCACGCCACGCCACGGATATCCACAAGATCGGAAGACGCTTTGATTTTCAGAAAAACCTTTCCGCCAACAACTGTCTTATGATATTTAGTCATTATTATTACACCCCTCGATTTAACTAAAGTACACGCTAAGACCACGCCAGTCGCTTAATCGCTCTACTGTGAAATAATTCCCGTTCGAAAATAAAGCCATTCGGAATATTGCTCCCAATGGAAATATTAAAATGTGGATGAAACTGGGCTTTGAATAGTACCAAGTTCCGGCTTGATTCCGCGGAGAAGGAACCTTACTAGATCGAAAACTCTGCTATATTATCGAGGCGAGCTCGAGTCCCCGCGTGTATTCAGGTGTGTTGATCTGCAGGCTATCGATGGGACCGAGGCTTCGTAGCGCAGTGGAACCTCGCCCTAATTCGCTGTGGACAGCGTGGAGCGGCACCTCCGTGCAGGTTTCTTTCCGCGGGCGCGCGCGCGAGAGAGACAGAGAGAGACAGAGAGAGAGAGAGAGAGAGACAGAGAGAGAGAGACAGAGAGAGAGAGAGTTCCAACGCCGCTCATTCTCGTGCACTCATGAAATATTCACGTGTATAGCAGCGACCAAGAGGATATCATTGTTTCTCATTTTCGACGCAATCATCCTCTCTTTCTTCATCCTGCTTATACGTATACATCTCTCTCTCCTCTTCTACACATACATACACTCTGCGCCTATCCAAGCTCTCTGCGGTTTTCTTTTCTTTTACCTTTTTTTTCTACCTTCTCTCTCTCTCTCTCTCTCTCTCTCTCTCTCTCTCTCTCTCTCCCTTCTTTTTCTCCTCCATTCAATTTCAAAACGCTTCCTAGCTTTGAATAAATGTTTTTCGTTTTCTGAGAGGCAAGAGATACACAGAGAAAGGAGGATGTACGCAAAATACTTATGCGACTGACCTCACAGCGAGATAGACGATGCGAATAAAATGCGGTTTTCTGCTAAATGTTCTTCTTTCAAAATTTTCTTTCCACGCCGATATGCTATACGCTAATAACGCATCGAGAAAATTATGCATCTGCATTTTGACAGAGATGCCAACACTTGACGCACGGTTGTTTACCTCAAACCTCCTCTCGAGCTTTATACCGACTGCGCATTTTCTTCCGCGGTGCGCAGTATCGGTCATTTTTACTCGCGCTTCACGCCACAAGTTTGAGCTACAGCTGCAGCCGTATTTATAACTTCTCGAAGCGAAACTTGAAGTACAATAGAGCTTCAATCCCAGACTTTATATTATTGCTGCAAAGAAGATAAATTCAATTATCGCTACAGGTAAGAAAGAAAAAACTAATTTTAACCAAGACGAGGAGTAAGTTAGGATTTTAAGTAGACGCAGTCCCGCTCGTTAAGACTGTAGACTGAATGATTTTTAGTGCTTCGCTGCTATTTCTTGGATTTTGAATAATGTGCTTCTGAACGGCTGGTATTTTTTAGATTATAACTACAATGGTAAAAGTGAATGAAACCGTTACTCCTGAACTGTACTTTCCTTTCTCTTCTCGTTAATCGATGATAACGTAGTCAATCTGATTCAAAGATTCTTCTATCTCTAGACGGAATCTGTCGTCCGCATATGGTTTTGAGTAAAATAAACTATTTTTTCTCGCTCGTATCGTTTATCGAGCATCTTTCGATTTACACACGAATGGGCCTGGCCCATTTAGCGGCTTTTTTCGAGTAGCGAGCTCCGTGAACGGCGGCGCGGGGGAGAGCCGACGCGCACCACTGAATCGATCGGATTCAAGCTAACGGGTACGCGAAGCCTTTCCCAAATTCTGCTTCTCCGCTTTCGAAACGTTGGACTACGGATTAATTCGATATCGCACTTTGTTCGGTAAAACACACTCGATATTATCTGTGCGATCGATCGGGCGGGACTCGAAAGCAAAAAGTCCGGCAAGCACATATCGATCGCGGCTCGTTGATTTTTGTTTGTACGAGAGCGAGTACGGAGCGCGGGAGCCGAGCGGTTTTTGCTGGGCGTGTAAACAGAAAAAAAGCTGGGGCTGGTGAACAAATTCGAAAAGTTCAATTAGCCCAATTTTTTGGCTTATCCGCCGCCGCCGCCGCCGCCGTTGCCGCCACCGCGCCCCGAAAAATAAAGGCCGAGTCATCGCGGGAGTAAGAGCTCGATCGGTGGAACGCGAAAAAGAAATTTGGCTAGCGGAAGCATTCGTGCGAGAATGCAAGGAGCCCGCGCCCAACGAAACTCCTTTTTTCCTCTCCGCAGTGCAGCCTTTTCAGCCCAAAGTCAGACCAATGGCTAGGGACATCTTCGAGCGGGCTACGGGACGACTCGATCGCGAGGTAGTAGTAGTCCTATTTTTTTTCTTCGAATCTTTCGATTTGGTCTTTTGGACTTGGAAGAAGATAGTTTTTGCTGGCTCGAATCGCGCTTTTTCACAGCCTCACTTGGAGATAATCAGGTCAAACAGGATCGCTTGAATCTTGGCCGGAAAAATCAATTCGGAGGACCCACTTTTTTACTATACACAGCCGACCTTTTTTACGGGTTTTCAACGAGTAACTGCCGACAACTGCGCATCGCAATTGCTGGCTCACTTCTTTCAAATATAAGTAATAATACAGAAGAGCAAGCAGTTATTTGTTCTCTCAAGATAAATAAGAGTTCCTATATAGGTAAGTACT
The DNA here is from genome assembly GCA_900490025.1 of Megastigmus dorsalis. NCBI lineage: Eukaryota > Metazoa > Arthropoda > Insecta > Hymenoptera > Megastigmidae > Megastigmus > Megastigmus dorsalis. The sequence continues at coordinate 22,085 of UELU01139317.1, read as the reverse complement.
GCAGTTTGCCGGTGAAAAAAACATGAAGATTTCATCATCGCTCGAGTTTGGCGCGGCGATTCACACGCACGCGTCCGAACGGCTTTCGCCTCGGCGGCCCTGCCCTCCGATCGATCATCTCCCCTTCTCGCGCGGCGGCCCATGTGCAGAGTTGGCGCATCAGCGGTTCCTCCTTGCAAAAATCTTGCAAAAGCTCTCTCGATCGGCGCAGCGGTCGGTGGATCGCGCGTCGATGTCCGGCGCGGCGCGGCGCAGCCTCGGCTCTCGCGAGTCTCGTTCGGCGCTGCGCGCTCGGGGGCCAGAGTAATTGCAGGTGAAAGAGCCTTCGCCGCTCGGTGTACACTCTGCACCAGCAGCTTATACGTACACAGCTCGGCGCTGCGGGAGCGATACGTCCTCGCGGCTGCCGCAGCAGATATGCACGGAATATTCACCAATTTACATTCCACTCGATACAGAAGACGGGGGATCTCGCGAGAAAGGCAATTTATTTGGGAAAAAGGAAGGTAGGCGCGTATGGGCGGCCAAGCGAGCGCGGAAAAAGGCGCGTTTCGAATGTGCGCGGACAGCTCTCTCTCTCTCTCTCTCTCTCTCTCTCTCTCTCTATCTCTCTCACTCACTCTCTTCTTACCTTCTGGGTTACGTCAACGCGAACAAGCCACGCTCCGTCACTTTTTTCATCGGCGGAGGACAATCTCCTTTCCTTTATCGCGGGCCACTCCACCTTTTTCACTTTTACATTTACATTGATCCCAAAAACTTGTACCTTGTCCCTTTCATTTACACTCTTTCTATTGAGCACTTTACAATTTTTCTCAGTTGCAATCTGCCTTTCCTCACAGTTTTGGGATCAATTGGGTATAGGTACATTGATGTAGAATTGTTCGTTCTAACGTCGCTAGGGTTTTGCAACGCGTTTTATGATATTTATACACGCCAACGAGCCTACGAGCTATGATCAATGTCTTTATTAAGGAAAAGTAGAGAGAGAGAGAGAGAGAGAGAGAGAGAGGGAAGCAATGCGAATCCGGCGAGCGCGGCACGTACTTTCTCTCTCTTGGAAGAAATGCGCCGCTACACAGTCGATCGATCATATCGATGGGATTGCTCGATACCCGCGCGAGGAGCTTCGGACCGCGCGCGACTGCGCCCTCTTCTTCTCTTTCTCTCTTCATCTCTTGCTCGCTCTGCGGGCGCGCGATAGAAAAGCATTTGTTTCGAACGGCGCAACTTTTTTCGCTTTCATACAGGTTTCTTTTTTCTCCGAGTTACGCCGAGTGGAGCTAGCAGCCGTCTCTCTGTGTAAATATGAACGAGCATTAGCTTGGATTCTGATTTCTCGAGCATCGGACAATCTGATTCTATCTCGTCAAAGTGAGATGCGGACGATAAATATGGAAAGTTCGGATTCGTTAGCTTATCTTGGTGGCGCGATGTGAGCTGTGCTAATAAACGATAAATCTCGGTAAAGATAAAGCCTGATTTCTTCGCCAGCTATGAGTTCATTTTCACCGAGTCCTCTACGTACATACATACATATAGTAGTAATACCTTAACATTTATTTATACCATTATACCTCTCTCTCTCTATTGTCATGTAGATTATTCCGGTCTTTTATAGTAGTCAGCAAATTCTTCCAAACTCTAATATTTATGGTATCGATATTAAGTACGACAAAATAGGAAGTAAGTAAGCTTAGAAGAAGAGGAAAGGCGCAAGTGCTCATCACCGAAGGTTCGAATTATGCGCCAAGCCACGTTGCAGTGAGCATTGTATTGAAAATGGAAATATTTACAATATTCTTCCGTTTCCAAACTGTGGAATAAACAACTTCAGATACAAATATTTGTTAGAAATTTTCGACCTGCAGAATTTAACGTTTTTTTATAAACTACTCCGTTACAGAACGAAATACCAAAAATGTGTTTTAAATTTTGAAATTAAAATTAATAAGGGATTATCGAGGAGGTGTCCGATGTTTTTTATGCAAATGTGAATCGGCTTTTAGTTCGCGACCCGTCTTTGTTTATTTTATTATTTGGACGGCGTTTCCCTCTTGGGCATATCTGTCCTGTGCGATCAGGTCGCGCGAGCCAGGGCATGGACAGCGCAACGGAGTAGCAGCTGGCAGCTGTTAAGCTATCGGTCCGCAGCAGCCTCGCGGAAATTCTTGCCTCTACCAAATACAGTCGTAGGTGGACCCGTATTAAACGGCACAGAGGACTTGAACGGGAAGTGAGCGAGGAAATCGGATCGAGATCTGATTTGAATACTTCTCTCTTCTCTATCGTTTGGCTTGTGCTGCTGTCCTCCTACTGCTGCTGCTGCTGCTGCTGCTACGGGTATGATAAAAATGAGGGAGAAAGTTATAGATTGGATGTTTCCTTAAGTACATTGTCGACTACTGCACGTTTTCGACGTTTTTGCAAATGGAAACATATTTTTCTATACAGTTACAAGTAAATCTTCAAATGGGATATATTTATTCTTGGTAATATTGAGTTTTAATTGACTGGCTGATTTAAGTTAGGCAGTGTAGCGTTTATAAATTATACTTTTATTATACTAGTCCTGACATCACAGGTTAAATGAGTTTAAATGTGCACTTAATAAAGCTAAATATATTTAGTTCATTGCAGTGACCACATTTCTTAGAAAAATAAACAAGGATGAATAATCTTACGTTATATAAGAAGAAAGAAGGATGGTTATCTAAATCAGTGGATTGGTTACATTATGAGATCCACTTTTCAAAGATTAGACGTACTGTACGCCAAAAATGATGAGAGCAGCAGCAGCAGCAGCAGCACGAGAATATGCGATCCATGCATGACATTTAAAAAGTACAAGTAGCATCTCTCTCTCACTCTCTCTCTCTCTCTCTCTCTCTCTCTTTCTCTGTCTCTGTGTGTCTGTCTCTGTCCCTCTTTGTTTTTGCCGCATCTTTCTCATAGTCGGGGGCCACGGGCCTTATCAGCGTTTCGCGACTCGGCGCGTCAGGGGCCTCGCGCGGCGTCGTCTCCCTCGTAAACGGCGACATTGTTTCGCTCGTATACAGCTGGGAGTCTCTCACGATTGTCCGGCTGCTCCTCATTCTCGTAATAGCAAAGCGGCGGGCGGCCGCTCCAGCCGCGGCCTCCATTCAAATATGCGCTCCTCTATCCGCCCGGCTTATATTCTGGCCCGCGCCCGCCTCTATCTAACCTGCGCCTACTATGCCTATACGTGCATACAGAGTCGCGTGCAGTTGGGCAACCGTTTAGCGCTGCTGCCGCTGCTGCAGAAAAGCCAAGAGGCAGAGAGGAGAGGAGAGAGAGAGAGAGAGAGAGAAAAAGCAGCGGAACACAACAGCAGCGATCACCTCATCAGCTTTTGAGGCTAAGCGACGATTGCGATTCCCGCTGCTACTTAAGAAACACGCTGCAGTTGGCTCTATCGAAAAATCTCGCTCGCCTTTGTCGTTTTCTGCGCAGCTTTCACGCGGCCCTCGTGCATGCATTTTTAGCCGCGCGGCCACGGAGATTCGAGTCTTTTTTCTCTCTGCACCTTTTATGCGCGATTATGTGTCACTGTGCAATATCGACGTGGTTGCGGAGCCTCCCGCGGACGAGTTGCGGCGTTTCGCGGCGGTGACTGTGCTCGGTGCGCGCCTCAAACGCACAGAGGCATCGACATAGGTAAATATATCCTCCTCCTTTTCTCAAAATGCACCTTAAGCTAATTAGAATCGTCTATTCGGCACTATTATTTTGCATCTCTTTTGCCGATTTCACAACAGCGCTCGAAGGACCAAAGAGAAGAAATAAAATAAGAGCGGCATATAAGTAAGCTTATAGAAAGGATAGCGGGCATTATCGAAATGACTAGGTATTAAAATGCCTCGGACTCGGCTGAGCTCCCATTCGGCTGAGGCCAGTATTATTGACTCGCGGCAAGCTGTCTATCGACAAAGTGAAATCCGATCAGCGAAAGCGAAATGATCGCCAGCGCGTAAATCGCAGGCAAATCGACAAGTGTCGGAGCGATTGAAATTTTACACATAATATATTCCATTAGTCCATTGTCTGTATACCGGGAAAATAGCCGGTTCGATAATGAATCGATAACTCGAGGCGGCGGCGGTGGCGCGCGGGCGATCGGGGAACGAAATGCGACAAAAAATCAGCGATCGGCAAAGCGCGAGACAAGTCAGATCTGCAGCGTGTGTGTGTATACATTGCAGCGGGAGACGCATGGCTCGAGCGCTGTATATATAGAGATAGAGGGCCGTTAAACGTTTCCCACGTGTCGGCGCGGCTGTTGCGGCTGCTGCGGCTGCTGGAGCGAACGAGCGGGCAATTGAAATTTATGAACGAGGAAACGCCGGCTCGCTGCACTGCTTGCCTTGAGTGAGAGGGAGTGAGAGGGAGAGAGAGAAGCTGCTGGAGAGAAAAACAAGCGGCTCCTCGCTGCAACGACGCAAGGACCACGAGGAGCTGCGCAGAGGAGGAGGAGGAACGAGAGCGTGGGTGCGTATGTGGAGTGTTGCGGTAGCGCGGAACCAGGCTCGCCGGGAACTGGTTTTGAAATAGCCTCCCCCCTGGCCGCACTCCTCCAGCCTTTGAAATTCCTTTTCCGCTCTTTTGCCATTTGTTTGCAGCCGAGCTGTCTATGCTACGCTATAGCCGGGACACGCGCAAGCGCCGCAAACACCGCGGATCGTCTCCCCGCGCCAACTCTGCCGCTGTCTACGCCGCCGAGACCAACGGGAGGATCGCCAACTTCCCCAACTTCCCCAACTTCCCCAACTTCCCCAACTTCCCCAACTTCGTCAACTTTTCGACAATGAGCGTGCGAAATCGCTCTTCGCGGCGGCAACGTTCGCGCAATCGGATCGCATCGAGAACAGCTTGCCCGACGCTCTATTAGTTGAGCCCGGGAGTAAGTCGAGTGGTCTGCCCGGTGCATTTTCGACTAATTCTTTATCGATGGGAGATCTTTTTTAGACTTGACATGAGTATCATTTAAAATTTCTGGATGATCTGGATGATTTGACTATTTTTTAAAAAAAATCTCATTGCGTGGTAAATTACACAGAACTTTATTTACTCAAAATGAAATAAGTCGCGAGTATAATTTTAAGATGTAATTCGAGATTATGGATTTAGATAAAGATATTTGCAAATATAATGGAGATGCATAAACATAATTGTCCGGTGTTTAGAGCAGCATGTTATGAATCATAATAGCTAGCGCGAATAATATCGTTTAAATCCTCAATTTTTCCTGATAATTGAAAACATAGGGCAAGAATCCACATGGGAACTCGATGCTATGATTTATAACCGCTCGTCGAGATTGAATTGCTGATTCCGAATTATGCAAAATGCAAAGCGAAACCGCTGCTAAAGACTTTACCCATCCCATTTCCCGCAGCTGAAGCTCGCAGCGCGATTCACCGAGGAGAAAACGAAAACGGTCCACCGAAAAGTTCAATCGTCGAACGGCACGAAGCACGAGGTAGGCGCTCGCGAACGCGTGGGTCGGTCTCTCGCGCGCGCGCGCGCGGGAACTTTGAACGCGGCGGCCGCGGCGCGGAGCACACGTCGGGGCACACGTCGGGGCCACGTCGGGCCACATGCAGGCACCAGCGCAGAGACGGCGCGAGGGGAAAGTAGCATGCTACTACATGCAAGTACTGTCGCTCGGTATTTACCTTCTCTGTCATTCCAGTCTGGTGCAAGCGAAGGTGAAGATCTCGTGGGAACGGTGCGATAGTCCGTGGGAACGCGGGAGATGAGCGCTCGGGAGAGGAGCCGTCTCCGGGGCGCGCCTCCAGCCTCGCTGCTCCTCCGCTCCTCCGCTCCTCCGCTCCTGCAACTCTCGGCTGCAACTCGTTGGGCACTTGTCCGTCACGAGTTCCGCCTACAGTCGGAATACGGCGCAAGGGTGTTCGTGGGGTTGGGTTGGGCTTGAGGGAGCACACAAAGTCGAGTAGGTGCAGTAGGGCAACACACGAGAGCACAGGGGCAATATCACTGATCACTGATCGCGGTCGTCGTCGTCGAGGTCGGAGTCGCGGCTGCACGAAAAGGAGGCGGCCAGCGCTCGGCTGCTGTCCTGTCTCTCTGCCCGCTGCGACTAAGTGTGCGTACTCGCTCGCGCGGCTCGCGGCAAGAGTGAGTGAGCAATCGGGCGGCTGTGGCTGCGGCGGCTGTGGCTGCGGCGGCGGCGGCGGCGGCGGCGGCGGCGGCGAGGAGCCTCGAGGGGGGCAGCGCGAGCGCGGGACCGATGGGCGGGGAGCAGCCGATCCTCTCGATTCAGCTCGAGCCAGCGGGGCCAGGCTATCCCTCGTAGCTCGTATAGCTCGTAGCTGGCTACGGTACGGCTGCGTTAGGTCGGTGGGCGCAGAGCTGTGACTCGCGAGGCGAGCGCGCGAGGATGTTGGCGCGCGCCGGCACGCGACCAGCTGCCCTCTCCCTCCTCGGCTCCCTCCCCGGCTCCCCGCAGCGGCTCCCACTTCCTACTGCCGCGGAGCTCCGTAGCCGCGCGCGGCTCCCTCCATCCCACCCTCCGAGACGATTCTAATCTCGCGGCCGCCGCCGAGATCATGCGCCGCGCCGGCCAGCGCTGGTGGAGCTCGCTCGCGCGCGCGCCACCTCTCCTGCTTCTCTCTGCTGCTTCTTCCTCCTTCCGCAGCTCCTTCCGCAGCTCCTTTGCCTCCTTCTGCCTCCTTCTGCGGCCAGCGAGTCAATAGAGCGATTACCGCGGAAGAGGATGCCGAGGAAGGGGAGGGGTTATTTGCAGTGCAGCTATACCTTGCGGACACTGTGGAACACTCGACTTACCGGAACGGTCTATTTTGTCCCGATGTCAACTGAATTTACATCTGCATCGATTCATAGGCTGCTTATCTTACAGCTTCAATGGGGATCGGTATGTCATCGGCAAAACGGGTATTTCGATAAGTATTTAATATACAGATATACGTATACAGAAGAAGATCGAGACTATTCGTCAGCGAAGCCGCTCAAAGTTGCTCTCAGCTATAACTATCCACATTAGCACGAAGCGATCCTCTTGGGTCGCCTTGAAACCTCATCGCACCGTGGCAGCTGCAAAAAGGCGAAAACCCCGAAAACAAAAGAAAACATTAAAGAGATGAAGTTAGAGCGCAGCAAGAGCGCAGCGAGAGAGCGAGAGGAGAAAGAGAGAAGGAAGAAAGTTGGCAAAGGCCGCGGCGGCAGAGTCACGTGCAGCGCCGGAGCAGCAACGCGTTGGGCGAGGTGTCCGGCCGCGCGCTCGGCCCGCATGCACCGCACGGCTCCCACTTCTCTCGACTGGCCGCGCAGCGTAAAAGAGAGAGGAAAAAGGAAAGAGAAGAGCGAGCGAGTCCACGGGAGCGGAACCGCTCCCCACCCCGCGCTCTATATAGGCGCTCGGCCCGACGCGCGGCAACCGGCCTCTCCTCCTGCACCTCAACTGTACTGTACAGGCCGATATCGCGCCGCTGCCGCCGCCGCCGCCGCCGTCACCGGTCAGCTCTCCGCACGCGGCAGCAGCAACACCGTTGTCGGCTAGGACCGCGCGCGCGCGCCGAGAGCCGCTGTTACCGTTTCGCCCTGCTCTTTCAACACCGTTCTTCTCAGCTGCTCCTGCTCCTACTCCTGCTCCTGCTCCTGCTCCTTGCTGCATGGCCTTCTCTTCCAGCGCGGCGGCCGCTTCCTGCCGACACCTCCTTCTCTAATAAAAATCCTGGACGGACGATTTTCGCCGACTCGCGCGACCACTTCCGATCGCAGCTCTATTCGGATTCGCTCACTTTTTCCTGCAGCTGTCCATCATTTTTAAGGGCCTTTTTTGCTCGTTATTCTATATATTTTTTGGCGCTGGGACCGAGGGCAGACTGCTTGAACCATTTTTGCGGGACCAACTACTTGTATATGAAAAAAGTGGGGCCGTCGTGTTTGGTGCACGAGAAATTTGGGAAAGGCAACTAATGGCGATATAGAACGGAAGCGATAGATTTTTGGAAATTAAGTAGAACCAGTTGGGCATGGCAAGACCCGCGTATATGTATAGTGGGTATTGCAAATTCCAATCTGCAAGTGCTCGACAATTTATGTGCACAATACTTGAAATATAGAACGAGTTTTTTATGATGTATACATGTAAATGAGTTTGTTATTTTTCAATGAGATAATATGTTTCATTTTTTTATTATCCCTCGCATAATCCGAAGAAGGTGGAAATTTTTTCACTCCCAATTTTAAGGAAGTTCCAAAAGACATTTTATAAACTAAAAGTCACTGCAGACTTCCAGTATACTTATAGATTGAGAAAAAAGTGCAAAGGAAAAAGAAGTTATAAATCGAATGACTAGTCCGGGCCGTTTTTCCCATCACAGCACTATATATATAATGTAGTATGAGCCTGGAGTTTCGTCAAAACACGAAGACGCAATTCAAGTGCCGTATAGCCGTCAGTGGCAATAAAGCAAAGCTTCTCATCGGCGGAGTTGATCGATGCGAAGGAGGCGAAGAGAGGCGAAGAGAGGCGAAGAGAGGCAAAGAGAGGCAGCAGCAGGCAAGCCCATGGCCGGAGCGCCGCGCGAGTAAATCGAGAAGCCGCTACGCCGCGCATGCAGCTCCCAGAGAGAGGCTACAGCATCGGATCTTCGTGATCTGCTTTAGCAGAGATAGCAGTGCAGGGCTTGCTCAAGACCCGCCGTCCTGACACAGTTATAATCCATGCGCTCTCGGCAGCAGCAGCAGCTTAGAGTGGAAGGGAGGGAGGGAGAGAGAGTGATAGCAAACAGGGCGTTCCGAAGAGCAGAGAGATAATAAAAAGGCCGAGAAACGTGAGTTTGAGAAGCGCTCGGGCTCCTGCACCGGGCACAGAGCAGGGATAGATTCTTCTCGCATGCGGGACCGCCGCTACGGCTTTTTGCCTGCACCGGGCCGCTCGTTAATTGGACGCCCGTAGAAATTGAGCAGCTCGCACTTAATCAAGGAAAATGTCGGATCGAGTTTGCAAGCCCGTAAGGTGTAGTCTAGCTCGGAAGCTTTTCGTGCAGATTCCAGACTGCGGTTATTCTCACGTCGTCCGTCGCCGCCGCGGCACCACCGGGGGATAATAAGTGAATAATCGGCTCGCGCGCACCTCTTCGATTAGCCGCAGCTCCTGAAGCATCGGCTCGATCTTTCATCGACACTCGGTGACGCCTGCACCTTTTTATTTTCACCTTCCGCGTTCGTACACATTTTCGGCGCACTTTCGAATCCTCGCTCGTTTCTTGACCTATTCATTTTCGCGCGATTAAGATGTTTCGACACATTTATGAAGTCGTGAGTGCATTATTGTTTTTCTGCATTTTTACAGGATTTTTTATATCCCAAAATGTACAAAAAGTGAAATATCTATGAGCAAGCTAAAGGATGACGTGCTTTATATTTTCGGGGATCGAATAGAACTAATTTAGTTCGGAAAACCTTCTTAATTCTGCAATATTGCGTTAAAATTATTATGGTATCATTGAAAACCTATTTCGTGATCTGTTGTTCATTGTTTATCTGAAAATCTATACGTGGGCGAACTCTTAAGTAAACCCGCTAGAAAAATAGCCATTTTATAGGTACACAAAAAGATTTTAGGCTCATACAACAACTATAAGTACAAGCAGTAAAAACAATATAGAAATCTATAAAAATGAGTGCTGTACAAATGGGCCGATTTCTGGCAGGTTCACGTATTCAAAATTTTTTGCTAAAGTTGTATTATTAGCTGCTGGAGCAGTTTGAATTTGATTCTAAATCATTATTAGATCTTAGCATCAGACGTAATAAATTTACAATGAAATCGTAAAATTGCGATATAAGCAGCATTGTTTGGACGTTCGAGCGGGGAGCGCTGCAGCCAACTAGTCTAAAATGTCCGTCCATTCTCACGATTCCCAATTAAAAATTTTACAACTTCCAGCGGCAGCAGCAATAACCTCTAAAAGCGATCGCCGCGCTGGCTGCAATTATACACGTCGTAACGGCGTATCCTCGGCAAGGACGAAATCGACTCGTAGAAAAAATCTCTTGTCCAATGCAACGGCAACGGCAGCTGCAGAGGAGTTTGCGAAAGCTCCTCTACTCGGATCGTTTCCGGCTCGGTTCGCTATCGGCTGCGGCACAGACGCATAGCGCCGGCGCGTTAGCCGCGAGTAGCGAGTGCGCGGCCCAGCTCGAGTCCTTGCAGCTGTTGACACATCGCGCGTCCTCCGCGCGGCTGCGATTATTCGCGTTCGCGCGTAGGCGACTAATGATATGGCTGGTAGACGACGACGACTACGACGACTGCGACGACTGCGACGACTGCGACTGCGACGACGACGAGGACGAGGTGCGCGCGATCGAGCCGTGATGCGATGCGCGCACACGGAGAATAGAATGCGCCTCTCGCGAACGGGGAACCGCCTTTAATTCAAAAGGCGACGCCGACGACAATGTATCGACCCTGAGCATCCATTATGACACTATCCTCATTTTCTCGCGGATTCCTTCTTTCTCTTTCACTCTCGAGGCGCTTGCAGCGGCTTGCGTAACGTGTCGCCGAACGCTGTGACACCTCGTCGTCGTTGTCGTCGTTGTCGTCGTTGTCGTCGTTGTCGTCGTCGCCGGCACTCGGGACCGGCTCGACTCTATACGCACAGGAGGATCTTGCGGCAAGGCAAATTTCCTCTCTCTCTCTCAGCTCAGCTCAGCTCAGCTCAGCTCAGCTCAACTCAACTCGCGTTGCGCAAGTCCAAATTTACGACGTATTGCTGGTTTGATAAGGAATTCGTGTCTTGTCAAAAAAGCTGCTCGCTCGCGCGGCTCAGCCAGACACTAGCTCTGCCGTATATGAAGGTTTTATTATATCTCGTGGATTGTTCGAAAGACGAGGCAGTTTCATTCTGCCTACGACAATTAATTTTCTTATAAACAGGATTTTACTCCTTTTCCTCGACAATAAGCTATGCTCTTGTCGAGATTTTCACTTGAACAAAGGACTCGCTGTGTTAGCTGTGTACGCATGCATGCCATGTATCGAGCCGATTGGAATTTTATATTGTTCTTTGACATCTCTATTTTCTAGTAGTTTAAGCAACGATTTCCTCAATGACATCTCAAATTTAGCGTTTTTTTCACATTCCACTTGCGCCGCGCGTGACTCACGAGCCCGTCTACGTCTACCTACCGATCTATCCGCAATCGTCTTTTCACTCGTCATCCTGCAGCTTGCAGTAGCTCAAATTATAATGACTTGTAATTCGAGAAAATGTTTTAACAGCACGCGTCGCCTGTCCGTCACAACCTGATGCCGTATTTCTAAATAAATCTGCACGCATCATTTATTTATTAAAAATAATTAGATATAAACATATATTTATTTGACCCGATGCAAATAATTGGTTGATCGTTGGTAAGTGGTACGAGTTCGAGCAGTGGGTAATAGGTGGATGTCCGATGATAAAAATAAATAAAAATTCCTCAATAATCTATGATTGGCATAAGCGTCCTTTGTTGCGGCTAAGCAGCTGTATTTGACAAGAGTTGAACGGCCGAGTTTTTTGTAACATCCTCTGCGGGAGTCGTCGTTTCCAGAGCCGAGCGAGCGATTGCGACCACGCAAATCGTAAAGCCAAAGCAGCACATTTCGCAGCTAGCGAGCTACTAGCGTTTTTCCCTTCCTTCTTCCTTTCTTTCTTCCATCTCGGATCAGCGACAATGGCGGCACGCTCCGCTGCTAAAATCGATCTCCGCGGTCCACATCGAAGTTGCGCCTATGCCGCGGATTAACCAACGCGACGGTGGCCGACGATGTGTCAATACCGATGCGGATCCCCCCGAAAAGCTGGACCGCCGCCGCCGCCGCCGCCGCCGCCGCCGCCGCCGCTACCGTTACCGCGGATCAACGAGCTCCGGGATTTCGTCAACACTCGACTCGTATAATTTCACAGATTCTTTACTGCCGATCGTTCACCTCTCGCGCTCTCCTTTTCTCTCGGCTCGCAGCCGTCTTAAATCTTTCCTCCCCCGGCTTTTACGGTCGGGCCTTCGACACTGCTCGCGGGGACTCCCTTGGCCTTTTCGACTTTTCTGCCAAACTCTCGCGACGGCTCGACTCTTGCGCAAGCTCGGAAATTTGATTCTCCTCTCCGTAGTCGATCACTGGGAATTTAGCGCCCAACAGAGCTGCCGCATCGCTGATCCTGGGAAGCGCTCGCCCTCGCGACTTTGACTTTTTAAGGTTCTTATTCTCCGCTTTTATGCGGCCAATAAGTTACGAAGCGCCGTTGTATTAAAATCTGCAGCATCGCACGTAAATTTTGCTCGATCGCAAGATCAAAGTTCTCAAACTGGAGGGAGGTTGCACCAGTTTGACTAGTTTAGATGCGAGGATCCGTTTAGAAATAGACTTTAGATGCAGAGAATAATAAGTTTAACAGCTTCAGTATCCTATTGCAATGGGATATTATATTCTAAATATTAGTTCTCTCGAATGGATGAGCGACAGGATTGTTGATTAATATTTCTGTATTTATTTTTCAAAAAGTACAAACGCAGGATTGCCGCATCACATTAGAGTGAATAAACAGTCGCGATAAGACGCTAGACTGCAGAAGCATGAAATTCGAGGCACAGGAGCGTAGACGCGGGCCGAGTCGGCTGCATCGACAGCGAGAGCCGCATCGATTGTATCGTCCGCCATTTTGGAAAAAGCTGCACGTACACGCATAGCGTCGACACAACAATGCGTGGAATCGTCGGCTCGGCCGTATGGAACGGGAGGGAACGAGACGGAACGAGACGGAACGAGACGGAACGAGTCGGAACGACGGCGCATCCTAGAGCCAAGTCAGCTAAGCGCGCGAATAGAGGGGCTATAGGTGAGACTCGGAGTCTCGCGCGCGCGCGCACGTGTGGCCTGCACGCCAAGTCCCTCGATTGGTCAAGCGGCGGTCGCGAGCGAGAAAGAGTCGTAGCCCCCGATGGTGGGAGGAGCGCAGCTCTACAAATACGCCGCCGCTGCTCCTCGACGCAGCGTGTGTGCAGTGCAAGCACATATCGCACCGACATGCATAATACATTCGGCGAGCCGGGCTCGCGTAACGCGCGCGGCACGCGATGTCTGTGCCTCGATGCGCGCTCGCGGTCCGCCGGCCGATCGACTGCAGCCAGGCCTCTCGATTACGCCGTGATTTTGCCATCAGGAACTACATTCTCATCGGTTTTTCATGCTTTGGGAAAATGTGGATTGAATGCGGTGTGAAAGGTTTCAGATGCTGTAGGGAATGCCGATCTGAGATTGATGTGCAGACGATATAAATACTTAATCACATAGCATCCGGGGTTATATTTTTAAAAATTCCGAAAGACATGTACACTCATTTCACTCAGTTTTCCACTCTTTGATAACATAATTATATGGGAAGGTCATGTATGTAAAGAACAATTTGTAAAATACTTTTACTTCGAAAGGAGATAGACGGATATTTTGTAATAAAGACCACCATGGTGAAAAGTATCAGATATAAAGAAATGTTGACCCCTACGCTAAGGGAAAGATGTAATAAACTTAGCTTGGAACCAATGTCTTACATAATATCTGATGGAATGTATCTACTTCGATATAATTTATTATATGGAGCATAAGTTCAATTTTTCAATTTCTTAATGTTTTCATTGATAGGGGAAATTTTTATAACATCTTGATATGCTTATAAGCACCAGTGCAATAACTATCCAGATGCATAGTAAACGTTGAAATCGTTATAAACTTTGCGAAAATCGATGTCCCTATTCACATTTTACGAGACACAATGAGTTCATGCATATAGAATAATCATTAACAAATATTGAAGGTAAAGTGTATATACTTTAATGCGATTTCTAAAACTACAGGTTGTTCGTACTTCTATTTCAAGTAGCATAAGAGTTTGCAAATGTTTCTGAATGACCAAGAGAATAGACACTTTAATTCGTATACAATTAAAAAGCAATAAAATCGGGGTTATACAGAGTGATTTAAAGGAACCACAAATATGTAAAAGAGGTTCGGGTCGAAGCTATAAAATTTATTATCTTCGTTTTAGAAGGTGGAGTAAATTTGAAAAAAAAATCTTTTAATGATTGTTTATTTTGCTTAAGAAGTAATAAATCATCAAAAACTGTATGGCCAATAATCCTATCAATGAGTTGAATTGGTTGTTTACATTAAAAAAAAAAGAACTAAAATATATAGGTCCTTATTTATTATCTATATAATTATGTAATTTATCTTACAAAATTTATTATGGCATTCATAATTTGCTGGCAAAAAATAGCCAGATAAATGATCGTAGATCATTGTTGAACGATATTTTTTTACGTCATATTGTCATTATCAGAAAAATTTAAACGTCCTAATTAGCTGAACCACAGCTCGCTCACTTGTTCATATATTCAATCACTTATGTTTATTTATTAAAGATTTATTCAAGGCGGTATCAATTTGTCTGTTATACCCAGCATTGTATATATGCATAATAATTTTTGTTTATAAAACGATTCGAGACTATGCCAGTAGAAACAGGCGGATATGGCAAGACGCGCCTTACCTAATACTGTTATCAATTTTTCATGGCACCATAAACTTTAAAATTTGTGTATGCACTGTCACAAATTTAAAACTAAAATTCATATTGAGTCATATCGGCTATTCAGAGTCAGTGTTGTTTTTTTTTAAAGCGAAAAGAAGGTTGAGGATAAAAAAATGTAGGATAGCTAGCGTCTGCACAATGGCCTGCTAGAGTCATATTGTTCAGTAGAAAAATGCCTAGCCGTCATCTTCAAGGAACTCGCGTGTACTCGGCGTGAGCGCAGCGGCTGCACCCGAGCGCGCAAAATAATGTCATAAAAATTATCGAGGAAGAAGAAGAAGAAGAAGAAGAAAAAGAAGAAGAAGAAGAGGCAGAAGCGGTGAAGCGATTTCCAGTAGGAAAAACTGCTCGCCGGTGCGACTCGGAAAAAGAAAGCGAGGTAGCGCAGCGGAGGAAGTGAAAAAAAGAGGTTTTAATAACAAGGTGATTAGCGCGGAGAGGAGGAAGGCTCTCGGGACGATGCCGTGGCCACTGCAGACGGAACGGACTCTGAGCGCAAGAGCAGAGCAGAGCAGAGCAGAGCAGAGCTGAGCGGAGCAGAGCAAGAATGCTAATACGGTTTACGAGCTGACGAGAAGCCGCTCGCGAGATTCCAGACTCGTAGCTGCGCCGCCGCGATGAATCTCGGCTGCACGGCTCTTAGCTTTGCCGGGAATTCCAGGTCGCGCGCGCGGCGCCCGCGAGATCAATTCGCACGCACACGTGCAGCAAGAGCCGAGGTGCCGAGTTCTCGCGCTCATTGTCGTAGTCGATCGCCACTGGCCAAGGATCTCGCTGCGTCGCTCTTATCCTCGGCGCGAGTGCCTCGGCCGTTGCTGCTCGCGCGAGCATTCGATTCGCTGGGAAAAAAGTGCGTAAGTCGCCGGGCTGGCGATTACTTTACCGGGAATCGTCCTAGTACTTTTTTTACCTTGTGTTCGCTCGGCACTCATTGTTGTAGGTTGCGTCTCGAGCTGCTCCCATGTTTTTCGGATACGACTGGTGGCTTCAATTTTTTCCTCAATTTTCGTTGTAACATTTTTATTCAAAGTCGCTTTACTGCAACTTCATAATCAGGTCTAATCGTATTCATCGAACATAATATCTAACATAAATAAAACAGTAGCAAGAAATACAGATATACTTACTATCCATCGATCATTATGTCCATTTTCGTTTTTCACCTCAAACTCGAATTGTTATACAATGGCCGTAGTCCGAATAATATTATTGCTTTTTCAATAAATCATTACGAATGTTGTAATCTTCTCTCATTACGGCATAGAATAATAGGAACTAGTCATTAGCTCCAATGTTTTGTGATTTTTTGTCAAAATACTTTTTCCCTAGCTTCGAAGCATTGCGTTTCCATAATAGAAATTTTATTGAATAATTATGTGGAACGAAGGTGCCCCGAGCTTCCTTGTTTGTTTGTCCAGCCCAGCTAACTACAACAACAATGTTATCGTCGTAAAAAATTATTTATTTCGTCCGCTACAGATGACAATTATTTGTTATGAAAATAAGCTATTTGTTTCGTGTCATAATATTTAGTAATTTCATTACAAAAGTAAATTAAGCTCGGCGCGGCGAGTCTAGTTGCAGTAACGCTGCTGTTCTCCTTAATCGTGTCCAAATTTTCGTGGATCGAAATCGAGTGCGCTCCCCCCAGCGCGCGAGTCTTTTTCTCTCGACCGCGGAAGCCAAAATTCAACTGCACAGGCCGAAAATGGTTACCGGACCCTGTGTGCCCGACTCAAAGAAATGGCTCGCTAATCATGCGTTGTGCTCTCTCTCTCTCTCTCTCTCTCTCTCTCTCTCTCTCCTCGATTGCACGCGCGCGCGTGAGCAATGCAAGAAAACTCGACGATACTGATCCCGACTAAGACTAAACTGTCGGCCGATATTTTTAAGGTTCTAAAAAGCAGCTGCACAACCGAAACGAAACGTCGAACGGTCAGAGCAATTGGTCAATAGCGGTGAAAAATAGCGGAGGACAAAAAAAAAGCGGATCAGAGCGGGAGAGAGAGAGAGAGAGAGACGGGAGGAAAGGCGTGATCGTGCGGGAGAGGAGAAGCGTATAAAAAAAGGGAGGAGAAAAAAAACGACTAACCGAGTGGCAACATAACAATGGGCCGCGTTGGCTCGGTTGTGTGCGCGCGGCGCGCTAGAAAGAGGAAAGACACAAGAGAGAGATAAAGAACAGACGAAAGCGAAAGGATCTTTTGGGCGGGAGTACATAGTTATACACTGCATAGTTCGATATCCCCGTGAGCCACTTGAGCCACTGGAGCCACTGGAGCCACTGGAGCTGCCGCTGCCTACTGCAAAGTCGAGTACAGAGTAGCGTTACACACGCCGAGAGAAAAAGCAGCCTGTCGTTTTTTTTACGATCGTCGCAATTGTGCGGTAGCGATTAATATCGCCGTCCGATGGCCTACACCGGCGTCCTGGAAATTATTGTCAGAGCTGCTGAGCAGCGAGCCGCCCGAGGGCGATGCTAAACTGCTGTCCCTCTCTCTCTCTCTCTCGCTCTCTCTCTCCATGCCCAATAGTCCGAGATATAGAGCTGCGCACTGCTGCAGAGCCTCGGCTGAGTTGTCTTTTGTCGGGAGGAGCGTGTCGCAATCGCTGCTCGCGTTCGGCTGTATACGAGCTACTCTTAGGCCACTATGACGCGAGAGAGCTCGCGATGACTCGGTACCACCCACCGCAGCAGCAGCGGCAACGGCATGAGCCGCGAGCTGCTCCGCTTTATGTTCTTACCTACTAGTGCGGCCGCCGCAGCTCCTTTAATCCTCGGCGGTGATCGGTTCGGTAATTATCGGCTAACTGGGCCAGCTGCTGCTATATAACGCACTCGGTAATTCTCTCTAGCCGCGCGTCTCGCTCTCTTTTCTTTTTTCATTCTCCGCGCGCAAAGCTAGCCAGCGGCCGAGTGTGTAAGGACTCGCGATCGACGGGGCCGCCAAAGGGAAAGTGACAAGTGCCGACTCGAGTGCCGACTCGAGTGCCGAGTGCCGACTCGAGTGCGGATGATGATGCTTTTGCAACGCAAAGGCCCGGGACGATATCTAGCGATCGATATCCCTCGGCATCGATGACCATCGCGAGTTCGACACCGTCCGACAGCTCGTACCGACAATTATTGTACAAATCGTGTTATTCACTTTCTATAGCGCCGCGCACTGACCGACTCTCGCGCCCCAGAGCTCTAATGAAATCTTAAGTAACTCGCACGAGTCGTTTCATTGTTTTCGATTTTGTCCCGCTGCGAATGAGACGGATGATTGCCATTTCACTAGCTAGCTAATCGCACTGATTGTCAGTTCAATCTGTTTCTATCGCCGCGACCCTTCTATTATTTTCTAAACTTCTATTTACATTCTTTTAAACGCTCTTTAACGTCCTACACACTTTTCACACTTAGTTTTAATATGGAAAAAATGTTGTAAACAAATATAATAAACATTAGCTTAGAGTAAATGAATAAGTTAAATTCATAAGAGTTTCTTAAAAAAAGGCATGAAGCTTTTTTTCCAGACTTGGTCGCAATTACAAGTAATGGCTTTTGAATAACGCCAGCTCACTCATTATTACCCTGCAGCTTGGGAAATTCTCTCGTTAATGCAGCTGCCGTAGTTGAATTCAAATAAAGTTGCGTTAAAATTTTCTATCGCTATACTAACCGACGACAGTATTAATAACTGTGCTCAGAAAATTCTTTAACAATTGTAACATTTTAGTAGTTAGTCTAAAATGCATAATGCACCTTGAAATAATTTCACACATTTTCAAGTGAGCGTCACGTGTTTGTTCTATTGTTACGACAGTCAATTGGCTTTGACTTTTCCTACAAACGCTGCTAATTTCTTCTCTATTTCGCTCTCCATCTCCCTCTCTCACTCTCTCGACAACTCGAAATGTGATACTTTGTCTATATAAAAGTGAATAAAAGAGTATATTAATTATATGACTAATAACACGCAGTGTATTTTCAAACAAGCAATTTTCTGCATTTTTCTTATCGAACTTGAACGTTTTCATCGATAGATGCAAACGCAGTCGTTTACCTCGAAAGAGGCCGCGGTAGGTAAGAGTAAGGAGTATTTTTTTCCTTATTCGAATGTACCGGGAAATGCCTCCTTATTTCAATAATTGCGATATAAATAAGGCGAAAGACGCTCAACAGCGTCAATATACCCCTGGTGTAAGTTCGCGCGTTTTAACGCGGAATAGGTGGGAACTGGGAATAGAACTAGCGGCGGCTTCCAGGAGCGCAGAAGCTCCTCTGTTTTGTTCCGCGTAGCTTGGTTCATAAGACTACCATTTGGAGCGATGTGCGTATACACGATTTAAGCCTTTGCGAGCTCTATACGCTAATGGCGCGATCCGCAAGCCTGCGCTGCGTTGCCGGTGCAGCTGAGCGGACGATCTAAAATAGTCATCGGACTCGGGCTGCAGCAGTCTGAGTTGTCTGACTAATTAAACAAAAATTCTTATTCATCCTCCAAGATTGGATTGCTCGAACTACGGTACGAGTTGGAATTTTGACGAGTTGGGAATATTTTCCTTGTTTATGCATCCGAATAATAATCTCCGGGAAAATGCCCGCGCGTAATAAATAAAGTGTCCGATGCTTTTCAATCAGTATTCAGTCGCGAGCAGCAGTAGTTTACATCTGTGCGCAATCATTTGGCCGCAGCCAGCGAATCCATCATCATCTGTCGTTGCGTGCAAAAAAAAGGTTGCGCATGTATAAAAACGTATAAAAGCTAAGGTATAAATAATTGTGCGTCAAAGTGCAAAGAGTAAAACGGTAAAAATGAGTAAAATCGGCGATAAATCAGCCGGGGAGATGCGTCACGGTGAAAGTGCGGCTGCTGCGCCACTGCGCCGCTGTCGAACAATTATACAGAAAAGTGCAAGGGCAATAAAACGAAAATAAGAGTAGATCGGCGCTTAGCTAGCTGCTACTTCCTCTCTGCGATGCTATGCGGCACGCGCCTTATACACCACACGCTTGCAGACTCGAGTCTATATAGGTATATACGGAGGCGCGCGCCTAAACGAAATGGAAAGTGAAGCCTTGCGCCGCAGCCGCCGCCGCCGTCGCCGTCGCTGCTGCTGCTGCTGCTGCTGCTGCGGGCATGGGGAGGAGAGAGAGAGAGAGAGAGAGAAGCGATAGGCGGCTGCACTGCAGCACGCAACAGAGATATGATGCACTGCATCTGCGCGCGTGAGAAGAGAAGAAACCGCTCGCTCAGCGGAACATCAGCCTCGTTTTGTTTTGCCTGCACTCGCTACAGTCTAATCACGCGGAAGATTCGCCTCCCGCGCAGCCCACCGATCCCCTCCCGCCCCGACCACCTGATACATATATGTATATGGAGCTATTACACATTCTTCCCACACGCGAACGCCGGCTGCACGCATCCGTAGGTGCTCGCTGTATAATAGCGCCAGCACCGAGGCTCGAGGCTCCTTCCACACACACACACACACACACACACAGAGAGAGAGAGAGAGAGAGAGACAAGTGGGCCGCCGCTCTCGAGGTTGGCCATGTATGGTCCTAAGGCTATCGTAGACCGTTTACGGGACTATAGGAACCCTCGCGCGAGCGCTTCCTTATTTTCGCGCGCCGAAACATTCCAAGCCTTGGCTAAGCTTCGCCTACTTCGGATATTCCATACTCGCGATCATTTCTGCATCGCAACTGTTCATGCAGCATTACGAGTCTGCCTCTCGTTCCTGCCTGCACTCGTTTTTGATCTTTATCGACAAATTTTCAGGCGGCCGGGGCGATTTGCAAGTCCAATGCTGCCGCTCCATTGGCAATTTGTACTCCCGGCTCCAACTTCGATTCTAAATTCCGAGCCGCCGCAATTCTGCCAAGATGAATGTGTGAGCTTCGGACCTAATGACGATAGATTTCAACGGGAAAACTTCAACTTTCCTGCGGAATCTCGAAAAACGAGATAACGAGCTGCATTCTTTTTTCCCGAAAAACTACATCGTAAAGATTCGTGACCGTGCAACTGTCTAAACTTTTCTGCCTGACGATCTGCGATAATCTTTTCAATCACTATTATGCTCTATGGTATTTCGTTGCAACAAATTAAAGTATTTTTCTTAACCTCTTGTTAAGAATGTACCATTTTTTAAATTTCCTGAGACCAATTAAATGCAGTTACTTCAAGTTCCAGAGCTTGAAACAAATTAAAAGTGCTTAAAGTGAATATTTTACACTTACGTGCGGTTATATTCCATTTTAACGCTTCCAAATGATAAAAAGTTATACTGACAACTTGAATTTCAACTCCGAACATCGTATTATTTTAGTACTATCATTCGGTGAATGTTGAAAAATATTTTTATTATTAAGAATTAACATATTTAAATATTAATTCTTTTTCATTTTTCATTTTTGTATCTAAGATAGAGCTGTCTATATCTTACTAAAGATGGGCAAGTAGACAGTCTCTTGCCCGAAACACTTTATTATTTTATATATTCTTTTTCTTATAATCAATTACAATCTTTTTACTCCAATATAAAATTTTTATATATTTTATCTCAATTTCGGTTTTCTTAGAGTTTTCTTAATCTATGTTTCTCTTTTGTTGGTTGTTGTCTATATTGAATAAAATTACACAGATCTTCTCGCATTACAAAGAAAAGTGCGGAACATCCTTTGAGAATGCCTTGGCTCGTGGTGATCGATAAATTTTCATATTGTAAAATTTTGACGAGCAATAAATTGATCGATATTTTCAAACTGATTCTGTTGTTTAGAAATAACTTATCCAATTATTGTACAAGGTCACGAGATAATTAATATTAAAATATAATTGTAAGCTTCGAAGCATCAACAAATTTTGAAATATTCTCGAAACGTTTATTTTGTATAGAATATTTAGAATATCGGATTCTATTTTGGTCGCTGATTACAATATAGCTTCCTTGTTATACTTTTCCAGTGCAAGTATGATCGTATTGACACATCCCTACACGGAGAAAAATGTTGTAGTAATATTTAAGATAAAGGGTAACAAAAATTACTATGTTGCGTAGCAAAGCTGTGAAATACTCACTTTATAGTAAAAATTGCTATATACTATAGCAAAACCTCTTTTAGTAATTTTTGCTATGTAGCATAGCAATTTTTAAAACAATACGTAATAAACTATATCACGTAACTTAAGAATT
Source organism: Megastigmus dorsalis (assembly GCA_900490025.1). Taxonomy (NCBI): domain Eukaryota; kingdom Metazoa; phylum Arthropoda; class Insecta; order Hymenoptera; family Megastigmidae; genus Megastigmus; species Megastigmus dorsalis. The sequence continues at coordinate 243 of UELU01139317.1, read as the reverse complement.
TTTACTATAGCCGTTATTAATTATTATTATAAAGAATTTATTTTTATTTACTTGAAAAGCAGTAATAAAAATTTTGTTTTCTTTTTTATTCTAATCTATACAGTGGAGATATTTAACTATAGTATGTATCTATTTAATCGACCGCTAAAACTATAAACGCATTTTTTCGCATAAAGAAACTTTGTAGTAAATTTTCTTATATAGTAACCGAGCCTTTATCTCGTCACTTGCGAGTTTGAAGTG
>UELU01139316.1:23100-72568 GCA_900490025.1 Megastigmus dorsalis | reverse complement strand
TGTGTATATGTAATGGCCTTTTGAAATGACATGCAAATGCAGCGCCGCGCGCGGCTCTCACACGCACACAGTCGTCGACTGCACACGCGCGTGTATATATGCACGTATATATATGTATATATATATATATATATATATATATATAGGAGTCGGTCGGAGTAGTTGGAGGGCGTCGCCCCGTGAAATTCCGGCTCGTACGGTTGGTCGAAAGAGAACGTCGGAGGCGGCGCGTCTGTCAGATGGAAGATTTATATCCCTGCGGGGGCCCCCCTTTACGGCTCTCCTCTCTCTCACTCTCTCTCTCACTCTCTCTCGCTCTTTCTCTCTACGCGCGCAACCCTCACCTACAGAGAGAAGTCGAGAGAACTCGTGTGCGTTTGTGTGTGCAGCGACGTGCATCCGTATACAAGGAATACGGCATTGTACGATTGATAACGCATGTAATGACACGGCTACTTTGAGACAAATTTTTTTCTCTCTCTCTCACTCTTTATACTCCATCCGCGTTGTCGGAGTATCTTCATGGGGAGATTTATTAATGATGATTTCTTTGACTGTTGGTTGTCTTATTTGTTCGAGCAATGGGATCGGTCGAGGGAAGCGTTTTAATAGTGACGATTGTCTATCGTTGTTGATCGAGGCGTGGATTTTGCTTCGTGACCGAGAAATTGGCATGATTATGTTAATAATGCTTATCTAGCGTGATACCCCTTTTTTGCTTTTAATGTTTTATTGGTGAGGTAAATGGTACGAAGAGCATTAGCGAATATTGAGTGGTTTTGAGTAATTGTAGACGATTACGAACACAAAGTGACTTTAAAATGAGCTGAATTTGTTGACTTGCCTTTTTATCGCCTATGTATATATACCACAAAAATCGATGTATAAAAGAAAATAGTTGTTTTTTGTATTTTTAATTATATTGATTGACTGACAGTTTTGCCATGTCGTCATGTTTTATAAGCAACAAATTATAGAGAATTAGAAATGATTATTTACATTTAGCAAGTAATACATGCGTAAAAGGTAAATAATGCAATCTTCTGTGTCCATTTGATTTTGTTAAGTATGTGATTCTATTTAAAAAGGTACATTACTGATTTATATTTTCTATTCCTTCTAATTGCTAGCTTTGAAATTGATAATTGCTTAACTAGGTTACAAAACACCGATTTAATATAATTGAAGTACTATAGTTTTGTTAATGGATTTTTTACGAGTAAAATTAAGGTTTATAAAAGTGTACACTATATAATTTGGTTGATTGTTTGTCAGCTAATAATATATCACCTCAAACATGGAACGAATGAAATTATTCCACGTTATTTATATCAAATTAAATTTTATACGTTATTTTGGAATTCATCAAGTACTTAGGGTAATTTTATGACTGTACCGGATATTCAAAGCTTAAATAGCAAGATCAATTCCATGATTGTATCGTTTTAAATTTCATGTTTAGATCCTATCAAACTTAACACAAATACGCCCATATTTATTGATCTTATTTGATTTGATATTTTATTTTAAACTGCTAATATATATAATTTATTTAAATAAATAGAATAATGTAAAAAATATTTCTTATAGAGATCCACATATTTATCAAAAGTAGATCTCTATCGTCAAATTTCTTGGAATGTTTAAAATATTCTTTTTTAAATAAAAAATTAGTAAAACTAGTTCACAAAATATCTTTTAAACAAATAAAATGTTTTTTTTACAAAACATTGCGAAATTTCTCAAAGAAGTAAACGCAACAGCGCACCAAACTACGTTTGCCCTACAACTATATTTCAACCACAGTTCTTGCATTTTCCACTCATACATTAATAAAACAGGCTTGCAGTAAAGCTTTATCAGTTTTGAATCTCGAGCCATAATAAAGAAGCCTTGAGGCAACATTGCTTTATTTGAAAATCGATAATTTACTGTTTTTTGCCAACTTTAATGATACTGCATCTTTTATCGATTTTTGTGAAAACTTATCCGCACATCTGTGCAGGAATTTCAGTCGAAATTATTGCGCGAGCAAACAGTATATGTTTGGGTTAAAATTAAATAGGATATTATTTGACGTAATAGTATTTATTTTAAATATAAGATACCACATTATTTACGTTAGACATAAATATTTATACTGAAATGTATTTTTTATTGGAAACATTCTACATTCGAATATATACATCTAAATTCTTCAGGTAAGTACCTATACAATCGACATGTCGAATCGTGCTAAAATTTCAGGGAATGAATCAACAATACCCGCAAAAACAATTATATATAGCTATGTAATGTTCATAAAACAAACGCACTTTCGTATCGGCTCCTCGATGCATATACACACGCATTACACCACAATATAATTCGTATAATGCGATGGTGGCGTGCCAAAGAAAATCCCTCCTCTCCCATCTCTCTCAAGATTGCGAGAATCGACGATTATTATATATACATACACACAGACGAGTCGTGGAGAACGAATGCAACCTGTGTGCTCTCTCTCGGGTCTATCAAAATCCTCTACTCGGTCATTCATCAATGCCATCTATACGTGTAATTTTGCACTGCTGCTCCTTTTCTTTCGCTCTCTCTACACCCTTTCTCTCTCTCTCTCTCTCTCTCTCTCCACACGCGCTCATACATACGCGAAGTAAAACGAAAAAGTGTGACGCCGCGGTGTATAATACCGGTTTTTCTGGGCTATATACGCTATACGAGGCGTATATACACGGCGGCTATACGGCAGAGAGAGGCCCTTAAGGAAGGACGCGTGTGTGGTGGGCTCGCGCCGCCGCTGGCTCGTTATTCATTTAAGTGCTCATTATATTCTCGCGTCGTGAAAATGGCGCGCGCAAGCAGCACATTGCACACACACACACACACACACGCACACACCGCGACACACGCGCCGAGGTCTTGTACAGCGCGCGCAATATTATCGGAAAGCCATTACGTCCCTAAGGGTGGATTTTCAGAGCTGCACCGTGTGGATATAACGGAGATATGGCTTTTGTAATCCAAATGTCTTGTGGGAGGCACGAGATAGAGAGAAAGAGAGGGAGAGAGCGGTGTGTGCATTAACGAGGGCTAATTTAGGCGGAGGTAGATCGAAAAATCGATGGAGCTCAGCTTTGATAAATTGTCGCGAGCTCTAGTGGGTGTACATGCACAGAGCGGCCCGTATACTTTCCTGGGCTTGGATTTGTAGTTATTTATGATTCAGTAACTAGGGTAGGTAGACGAGTATACTAAATTACCATGTCGTAAAAGTATTATTGCGGTTGCGGGGCGCATCGTGTGCAGAGTGTGTGTTTAAAAATAGTGTCGCGGTAGTTGGCTTAATTCGCTTTCCGAGCTTCGAGAGGATTATCGTATCTTTTTGCTTAATTGATAAACGCGATTAGAACGTTGCGACGTAAAGAACACTGGTTGTAATTGAAGTTAGTTTTATCTACGGAGTTGCAAATGCAACGTAAATATTTGAGGATATTTATTTCAATGTTTTGTCTGATTAAGGTCTGTAAAGTGTACTGTTATGTACTAGACACAAGAAGTACATTTATGTACTAAAACGAGAAACTTCTTTTCTAAATAATAGATTTAAAAAATAAACGATATAAAATAATTATAAGGAGATATTATATAATCCATAGAGAAATTACTTTATTATAATTAATTGAAATATCGACTTGAAGACATATTCTTTGCTAAAACTAAAAGTTCCTTAACATTCTAGAAAAATGGTTGAAAATATTATTTCTCAAGTGAATTGAAATAAGGGTTTGCTATTTTGATATATTTTGGAAATATGTTTCTCATGGTTTCTGTAATATATTAAAGATACTAATGACTATTGCGCGACGAAATTTTCCATAAGAACAAAAATCAGTATTTTACAAAAATCAGAGTTAGGCTGTCACAAAAATATAAGGTATGAAATAGTTTTGATTGAGCATTTGGAAACAATTGCAACCCTCATCCCAGCACCGTGAGATACATTGCCGACATCTTCAAGAGGAAGCCAGACTACTATACCTTAATGATTATATTATAAATTACAGTAAAAATACCACCTTTTTAAGGCAAAGAAAAGAATATATTAGGTAATACCATAAACGCGGCGTTAGGCCAGTTAGGAAATCCGGGGCATTTCCCTCCTACGGAAAAAAAAAGAACAGACCAGCCGCGCGGCGTTTACGGTCCGAAACCTCTCTCCCCTTACCCGCAAAAAGTAGCGTCTCTCCCCCGTCTTATCCCACTATTTGTATACCTCTATGCGCTCGCGTAATCATTTGTAATATGCCTGTAATTAAATTTTAGAGCTCTCCCCCACCACCCGAGGAAACAGACCGCAGAATCGATAGGATATATACACTGCGAGCAGTTACATTTAAATCGCGCTCTCTTCGACCAGAGAGAGAGAGAGAGAGAGAGAGAGAGAGAGAGAGAGAGAGAGACTCTTAAGCTAACCTGTTCGGAAAAAAGGGAGAGGAAAGAAAACGGAACGTGCCTATTATCCTAGGCGAGAGGGAGATGGAGTCGCAAAAACTTTTCGCCGAGTGTGTTTATCGCACATATTTATAAATACGATGGAGAGAGAGAGAGAGGGACAGAGAGAGAGAGAGAGAGAGAGGATCGTAGGAGAGTGTGTAGAGGAAGAGAGAAAAAGGAGAGCCGGGACAAATTATACGAATTTCTTTTCGGCAAACTTTGCATCGTGTAATTTCGTGTGTGCGAAAGAGCGGCTTAGACTCGAAATAATTGCCCTCCCCATACTACGACTCCGTACTCTCTCTGTTCCAGCTGATTTTTTCCCTCTACCTCTCTCTCACTCTCTCCCTCTCTCTCTCCCACTTTCTCAGGCTGACACTCTCAAATTAACAGATTGCTCTCGGTAGCAATTAAATCACCTATAGTCCTTGTTCTGCTATCTCTCTCTCTCTCGCTGGTGTTCCCATGAGAGAGTTGGCCAAGGCGCAGGAGGAAGAAAAAGAGTGACTTTTTTGGCAAGGGAAAAAATGATGGGGTGAGAGATAGCAACCCCAGCAACTCGTCTCTCTCCTCTCTCTTCCACTCTCTTCAGGGTCGTGGGATCAAAGCAGCGAGAGAGAGAGGGAGAGAGAGAGCAATATTTACGAGAGAAGGGTTGGGTAAACTCTCTCTCGCTCTCTCTGTCTTAGCTCTCTGCCGGCCACTAGGAGAGAGACGTAATTGCACCGGCGAGATACTCTGATTTATTGGGTTATTACCGATCCGGCGCAAGAAGAGCTTGAGGAGAGTCCCGGGCTCGAGCGCGTGTTCTATGGGGGCCACTTTTATATTCTCCCTTCTTCGCTCTCTTTCTTCTCTCTCTCTCTCTCTCTGCTTCTTTTTTTTATCTCCCGAGCTTGTATATGCCCCGCACAACTTGTCTTGTTTCACTTGGATGCTCTATCCGGCTGAGGTAAGAGAATGGAGACGTGTTGCTGTTGTTGTTTCTCTCTTTGGACGAGCAAGACCGATTCGTTTGATTCAGGCTTTTTTTCCTGCAGACTGCCCCGAGGGATCGTGTATGATTTTTTCGAGTGATTCGTGCACTCTCCTCTCTTGTAGCTTTTCTGTATGAACTTATTCCATTTCAGCATTGCTATTGATTGTCGACATGCTGTTGCAGATCCAAGAGAGCAAGAAGAGTTAACCCCTTTGCGGTTTACCTTTGCTATACGTGGTCTGTTTTTCATTGTGATTTTGAATGGACAGTACAGTTTCGAAGTTCAAGGAATTTTTTTTTTTCGAATTGTGTAACTTTCTATAATGTTATCTGATAAACTTGCTTAAAGTGAATACCGGAAAACGTAACGTACTATATAATTATAAATGTCAAATAAAATTGAAAGAAATGTATAGCTCATAAATATGATAACATTTGATGAGCTAAGAAATGTGACGAATCATGATGATCGAATTATTGATAAATTTGTTTAAAATGAAAATAATTTGTGCAAATAATTGAATAACTATAATCTCGCAAATTATTTATACTGATTATTCAACAAAAATAATTGCATTCAACAACTAAAATTATGTTGCTGCGAGTTGAACAAATGATTAAACAAATTAATGAAATCGCTAAGGTTGTTCAAGCAATTTCGTTTAATTGCACAGCAATCGTGGGTAGCATTGACCTGCCGTGTCGCTAAATGTTAAATACAGCAAGCCGCAAATTGTCCTGATTGGCCAAACAAGCGACACGCGCAGGCGGTTTAGAAGTCTTTAACGCCATGTAAAAGTGTCATTCACAGAATGAGCATCGCTCATTTGCCAACTAAACCTATACAACGACACGCTCGCACACAAACACTTTGCGGCTGCGCGTCCGATAGTCCGAAAATCCTAGGAAGAGCGTCGAATGAATTGCAGGCCTTTATAGTGCATTATGGGCCCCATAAAAATGACGCATATATACAGCCCACACAGAAGCCCCCGATTTATCTGTGCAGTATACGCAGCACTTAAGGGAAGAGGGGTATATAAAAAATAATCGCGCACATAAGTGGATCACGCAATATGGCATTGGGCCGGTTGTACATACACGAAAACGAACCTGCAATTGCCCTGAAACCGAGTGTATATATATATATGTTGGGACGATTCGAACGAGCCACGCGTGTGTACTTGAAAAGGACAGAATTGAATTGTGTTCATTATCTTGGCATTCGATGGCTATGCCATTATAGTCGAATAACATGTTTCGCACGAGCGCGAGCGTCTCCGCTATTACCACTTTCTGGACGTATAGAGTCGATGGAGTTTCGGTTGGGAGTTGTAGATATATGTTATGGTTTTGAATACAGCTTGCTTAATTTCACGCCGTTTGCCCGAGAGTATGAGTCTAATTCCGCGATGTTTTTTTTATTTGATTTTACGACACCTTATACATGATGTCATTGTTTCTATTGTACTTTTTTTTTTGTTTTTTTTATTAATTTTGAAATAAAAACATTGCACTTGCACGAGTTTCTTTCTTTTTTCATTGACTGTTCCCGTCTCTGAGTTACGATTTTATACTCGGAAAAGTTCGAGTGCGCTGGAAGAAACTGATTAATTTTTATCTATTGATTGCCCCCCCCCCTTCCCAATTTCTTCATATATCTAGCTTGCAAACAAAGACTCGCGTATTAGAGCCTCCGGGTAGACTAGATGCAAGAAGTGGTATTTCTGTCTAAAGTTATAGATAAATCGGACGCAGGCTAGGAGGCTTGCCGATTCCCCAAGAGTATAGGTAAGGATCGAGCGGATTCTGGATAACGGTTTACGTGCACATATCGTTGGATATGATGAGGAGAGTTACGGAGGGGTTTTATTTGGCTCTATGCGGTGGATACAGAGAATGCATTGATGCTGGGCCGGCTCAGAGAATTTTTGGTTCGTGGTTCCCTGAGACACAATGCTCTAAAGAACCAAGAGCTTCTTTTCACATGCTGTACAGTAAATATATGAGCGCACACTTCCTCTATCGTCTGTCCGCCGGAGAGACACACTGCTCTGATGCGAAAGCACGATGAGGCAACAATTCAAATGAATAATATGAGCCCGCGCATTCGATATAAAACTCTCTATTTATTTCCCTCTCTAGACATATTGCTAGAGAGGTAATAATCGTACACGTACGATTTGCGCTGCTTATATATAGGTTTGGCCAGTGTCTCGCTGGATTTCCCTCTCCTACCGGTCCTGCAGGTCTCTGATCGCGCTGTATAGTATGATGTTGGTGGTGATTCGCGCGATCAGCTGTATCTCTGTACGGTACCCGCTTACATTATTTCTCTTTATTAATTCTTTATTTGATTTAAAATTGGTTCTTATAATTATATATTTAATGAATTTTCTTTGGACTGCCTGCTACAACTATATACAGAATTATTTGTAACCATTTTCGTAACTGTCACAACAAACAGAACAACGCCAAAAACTAAGCTATTGTTTACACGAAAGATAATCTTATAAATTATTAAATTAAATCAAATGTAATTCCAGTATCAACTCATTCTAAGTAAGCAAGAAATAAAGATTCTAATTATGAGAAAAGTAATTCATTTCGTTATACCGAAGCCATTGTTTGATTGATTCTGCCTGGACTTTGTACGAATTTAATTATTTGACCTTAACTGGGATTCGATGACAATTGAATTCTACTGTTCAGTCCAAATCCAGTTGAAGAAAAGCACGAAACTAATTGGATGAGCTGAAATTTGAGTTTACAAGCTTATAAATATAGAGATTAAGCCATTCTTAAATTAAGTTTTTGAATCGTAGCAGATTCAACGCTCACATCATTTCGTAAACGGATAACACATACCTCTCTCTCTCTGGTTCTCTCTTTCTTTCACACACTGAATCGGCCAATCACAGCAGCTTCTCCTCCTCCGCACATATTCGCTGTCGGCGATTTTGGGGGTACACGCATAATACGCACAGCGCAGACTCAATAAATCTCCCGAGTGACTAGAGAGAAAACTATACCCTCCTCGTCCTCTCTCTCTCTCTCTCTCTCTCGACCCCTAACGAAAGCCTGCAAAAAAGAAGGTGCTCTCGAGAGCGCGCAACCAAAAGGAAACTCACAAAAATGCATAGGTAATATAGATTTACGAGGCTATTCGTCTTTTGTGCACAGGTACGCACCTCTCTCGAGACACGCGCGTATGTATATATAAAATTCACATGTACATATATACGTATATATGCTTATGTATATGCGTACACGTGTGTACGTACGCGCGAAGGCAGAGAGGAGAGAGACGAGATAGACACCGCATCAGGGGGAAACGTGTGCGTGAGCGTTACACGTGTGTGTAGGTGATACGTGTTCACCGCCAGAGAGAAACAGTTTGTTATTATGTATCCTGCGGCATAATTGTTTCCAAGGAACTGACATGGCGGCTATGTGCGGTGCTGCTGCTGCTGCGGCGCGGCGGCAACGGCGGCGGCAAGTCCTTGCCTGGGAACTACTCGCGAGGTGTTATATGCCACTTGCCGAGACCTTCGCAAAGATATGTACGCTATTCGTGTCTTATACGTGTATGTGTGCATGTGCATATATATATATACTTCATTCGCGACTGCATTCTTTGATACTTTTTTTTTGTTCCAGTCGCCGTGCGTATATATATATAAGCGTTGCGTGCTGCTTGCGGATCTTACGCGCGAGATCCAGCTTTATGGCATTTTCCTGGTATATGCTTGATCTTGTGTGAGAGATAATGGGTAGAGGATGTTTTTGCCAATCGTTGAATTTCGCGTTGGAGAAAACGGCAATGTCAGATGATATTTCAGCTCGAAAGTGTATAGTTGTAAATCGTTGTTAGCCGGTTCTGAAATGTGGACACTTGTTAATTTTCGTATTCTTTTTTTTTTCATAAATTTTAATAAGAGGCGTATTCGTGTATTGAGGCGATAATTGTATGATATATTGCGGGTAATAAATCCTTAGATCTGTTGAATAACATTGATAAATGTGAAATTAGTAACTGTAGCCGCTGCAGCTTATAAAAATTGGTATGTTTCTGATCCAAGATAAGAGATCGATGAAGAAATATAAAAGAAATATTGAATTTATTTTCTGGACTTTGTATTATATTTAGGTTTATCATGGTTTGGAAATAGTACATTACGCAACTAGTGGGCAAAGGAGATAACCTGAGCGCACGTGTTGCGTACAATATTTTTCCTTACAACGTGCGTAAAATAGTATTTTGCTCATGGAGTGTGGAAATGAAAATTTCTTCTACATCGCGTGCAATAGTTTGAGTAAATTTATGATTATATAAAGCATAATACATATATTTATATGGCTTTATGACTTAGCTTTATATTCACAACTTTCAAAAAATGCCCGTAACTTATAGACACTTGATTGTATCATAAACTATGATAAGCGTTGTATTAAACATATAATTAATATTATTAAAAGCCACATGAATTATTCTTTTCACAAATATTTTATCTTGAGATATCAAGATAAATAATAGTTTAAGAGTCTGTAAAACTAATATGCACAATAATTGTTGAACTTTCGCTCTAAATAATTCAGTGCCCAAATTTAAATTCAATTTGATTTTTATATTGATTACATAAATGTAAGTAAAAATTCGAGGTTATGTTTCGTTAAATGCTAATCAATTTCTTTCAGTAAGTTACAGTAATAAACAGATATCATCTATTGGCGCTTGTTTAAAATTCATATTTTCCAAGAATTACAATCTAGTTATTAAAAAAGTCCAAAAGAAAAAAGTAGTCTTATGGTTCGACTTTTATCTTAAGTCACGCCCATATCAGCAGAACATATTGCATCATGAGCACGCATGATCGAACACATATATCAATAAATTCTTATAAAACCAGTATCACGTGTGTCTATAACTAAAAACTTGGTTATCAAGATGCAATCGTACCAAGACGACGAAGAAAAATGACTTGAAACTCGTTTCTCTTGCCACCAGTCAATTCTATCATTAATCTGGAGCAATCATTATTAGCTATTATTATCAAGCATTGAATAATTCTATTCCTTGGAAATTGAATTAATAAACTGAAAATGCGAAAATAATTGCTATATTGTTGCTTGTTGATTCTTATAGAATAATTACTAATCAGTCAAAAGCTCAGCGAATAATTTGAAATTCATTATTTTATTCAGAGAAACTTTAAGTTTAATTCTTTTTTTTTTGTGATTAAATTATTCTTTAGTATTATTTACTAATAAAAAAGTTCTTCGCTACTATTAATATATTAGAAATACTTAACTAAATTTCAAACAAAATAGAGGTACAACAATTATCTATCAGATTTCCTATTTATTCCGATAGCTTATTCGTAAAGAGCCCCTCCAGTACCCCAACGCCATTTTCTGAAACGCAAAAAGTTCCCCCTCCCAAAAAAAAACATCGCGTATTTTCGTGATTTACAAAGGACAGGGCGCAGTCGTTTTAAAATTTACAATCGCCCGCGTGTGCACGAAGCCTCTATAGGTATACTCGGAGCGCAAGATGCAGCACCGAGAAGAGAGAGAAAGAGAGAGAGAGAGAGAGAGAGAGAGAGGCAGCAAACAGCAACGTCCTCCATCTTGGAAGATGCTGTATCGCGTAGATCATGCAACGGTCCACACCCACACAACGCAAGTGTGCAGGTTATACCTCGAGCGCAGCCACCCACGTTCGAATCCCATTGGTCGAGGAGCGAAAGAGAGAGAGAGCGAGATAGAGAGATAGAGAGAGGAACGTTGAGTCTCGGCCGTGCAGATGTGTGTACACGCTGCAGGAACGCCACCCACGGCCACCGTGTCGCTTGGCTATTGCTGAGTGTATGCTACGCGTGCATATACTGGGTGATCGGTGGATAAGCGTAATTGTGAGATGTTGATTTAGTGATAAGTTAGCGCAGAATTTGGATAATTTAATGAAAGTGAGATGGTCTCTTTTTTATTAGATTTCGTTATTTTTTAGCAAGTTTAGACAAAGTATGAACGATCGATGGTATGATTTTGGTTTGCACGATATATCACTTCTTTTATTATACTTTTTGCCAAAGAAGGAAAATTTACGAATTGTGAATAATTTTGGCCACATGTAAAGTTTGTTTCTAGATTTCTAATAACACGATATTTCAGAACAAAAGAATTTTTTTCAACAAACATCTTTTACTTTTTCTATGGGTTATAAATGAAAGATATCTTGGATTTCAAAATTCCAAGTACTTTTTTATAAATTAAAATATCCAAGATGATGTAAAATAATATTTTTGTTTTCATAATCTATCAGTTGCAAGGAAATTATTGCAGTTTTTATTCTAACTTTAAAATTTGTTCGACTAATTGGTTTACTTCAGTTATTATTGAACGGAGATTAAACCAATATTCAGAAATATTGGATTTAGGTATCCAAGGGAATATATATTACGAAGTTCTTTTTAAAACAATATTAATTTTTGTATTTCATATTAATAAAACTAATCATTTTGGTATCAATGGAATTAAATTACATACACCAAGACCGATTTTCGCGCAAATTTTACTCAGCATTCCGTTGAAAAAAAAAAATATCTCTGAAATATATATATATATATATAGATTGTGAGATTGCGGTCCGTTGGGTAAGATTATCTTGCAGTGACGGTAAGTATAGGTTGGATTCTACCTTAGCAGTGTTTCTAGTCATCTGAGCCATACCAGAACTATATACGTATATATGTATACACACATCCAGTACTTCTGAGAACTACACATACCATACAGGTATGAACACACAAGTGCAACAACAGCAGCAACGCGGCAGTGGCGGCGGCCCAGAGCCACACGAGCCACGCGATAATTCATGAAGCTTTATGCGCAATACGCGCGGGCTTTTTTCTCTTTGCGCGCGCTAAAGCGAAAGAGTCAGCGAGAGGCGGGAGAGCCGAGAGAGCAACAGAGACAAAAAGGTGCATATATACACTGCGCGCGGCTATGTTGCGTAATTCCTATTCTCTGGGACGGTGTTGGAAGAGAGAGAGAGAGAGAGAGAGAGAGAGAAAAAAAAGGAGACAGAAACGTTCACCTACAGAGCCTGACGCTTACTTAACTCCAAATTATTCCGAAAAACCGGCGGCGTTTTACGACGAGTAAACAAATTTAGGCCTCATTTGAGATAAAAATTAGAGTTATGTGCGCGCGTCGTGCAGCGGCTTTTACGCGCTAAAAAAATGCTGCGCTCGCCCGTTTAGAACGGCGGAGGGAAAAAAAAGGACGAGAGAATTCGTGGTTTACGCTAGGCGATTAGGGCGACGAGGGAGGTAACAGAGTAATAGTTTTTAATTTGTATATACACACTTATATATATATGTATGTATATCTGCGGGGGATATTGTTTTCGGGATGAATGGAACGGCGAGGTTTACGAGGCGCTCGTTTATTTAGGATTGTTCAAATGCATAGTATCCCGCGCTGCGGAGTCGCCGATATGCTGTTATTTACCTGTGTATATAATCAAGGCTTGAAGAGAGTTGGTGGTGAATTTTTCAGTGACGCCGGTAATATTCGCCCTGCGATATTTAAAAGTAATGCCATGTATTCGCGCGACTCTTGGATTATTATGATAGAGACATCGGATTCCAAAAGCAGTCGCGCGCTACCAGGTCTGTGTGTAAGCCTCGATGATTATATATATACTATACCGCGACTGCGGCCTTTTATGTAACATCGAAATTGATTTTTAGATACCCTATGCATAGCGTGCAATTTGCATGTAATTATATTCATTCGTTATTTTAATGTGTTCGATGGTGGCGAAAATGCATGATGTAATGGAGAGTCGAGGCATAATAATGATGAAAAACCGAACCAAATTGATTTTGTTACTGAAGTAATTGATTTTTTACGAAAAATTGATCAGTTATTTTTTAAGATAACAGCATTATCTAATTGCTTAACTTTTTGATATTTAATGGCTATTAGTTTTCAGTAGAGTATATTGTAATGTTTTCAAATAAAAGGTTTTTCGAATGTCTTGAAAAATTTTAGAATTATATATAAAGAATACATAACTTGGCTAAGCAATATTTAATTGTATTTCAATTATTAGAACATATTGTCATTCAAAACTTAGAAGGTCGAATGCCTCCACAGATGCTTTGACATAAGTTCAACTTGACAAAAAAAAAGAACCTTAGGCACATTTTATGTGATTATGAATGTCATAACCTCGGGACTCGGTGGGATACCAAGCATGAAGCTACGCTATTATTCTAACAGATAAACATCGCTAAATTATCTTTAGTGTTTTGGCAGGAAGGTGGTCTCTATTTTAAAAAAGGTATAAAGTATTGTGCGCGATGCTAAACATCAGGTGTAACCTAAATGATCATCAAGGTAAGTCTCGTATACTTACGGTACTCAAAATAATGAAAACTTATTATGGTTGTGTTACTTCTACAAATATAAGAAAACAATATACAATTTATGCTATTTATAAAACTGGACGACTTAGTTTTATTTTTGCGATAATACTGGTATTAAGTAAATTACAGATTTGACTTATTTATACAGAGATTGATTGGGCATTTTTGTCGGCTAAAATCAACAATTTCCTCAAATTGCACGAAACCACTACTTAATCCGCTAAAGTGCCCAAATGCCTAATAGTTAAAGTCCACACGTTATCCGAATACGATGATTTCGTGGACATTGCATTAGATCCACGATTCCCTCCAGTTTCAACGCTCATAAAACGCGGCAAATACGTATAATAGAACAGAGCTCTTACAAATAAATACATATAATACGTAATAGTCCATTTTATACCAGGCATTAAGCACACTTTATAAGATGCTCGTTGGTGTGTAATGAACGGTTGAAAAAAATTAGGGCGAACGCGAGATAAAGAGAGAGAGAGAGAGAGCGAGCGAGAGCGAGGCAGGTTAAAATCAGCTGATTGGCGTTGCGCGCTGAGGTAAACGGCCGCTCTCGAGTGATCTTATAACGACGGGGCGACATAATTTTTCCTTCGATTATCCCCCTGCTGAGGATAATATTTCAATTAGTTGTCAATTTAGTTGTCGACGCCTGACGGACGTATGTATAACCAAGCGCCTCTATATATCTGTGTGCGTGGATGCCTTGGCAAGGTAAGGGAATAATTAACGATAAATTATCCGTCGGAGCTATCATTATCACGGGCGCAACGCCGGCTAATCGCGGCAAATTGACCGTTATGTTATTAAACAGCTTATGCGCGCGGCGAACGTTGATTGCTCTCGGGAGCCCGCGTGTGAATCTCGAGGCGCCGATCTATGCTGCTGCCGCGCGCCGCTGACCAAAATGGATCAGCCGCCTGACGTGGCGATATTTTGGTGTTCTCCTTTTTTTTTTGGAGAAGGTCGCGTACTGTTCTTCATTTTGGGATGGAATTTCATAATTGTTCTATTTTGGGTGATATGGGCTTACAATTTCAAGTTCGCGAATGGAATGACTGGCGAGAAGTTGCTCAAGTTTTTTGCAATTAATTAATTACGTGCGCTGAGACTTTTATTCGGGATAAGCTATTGTCTTGAAGCTCGCAGAGAGATTCGCCAGTTATTAATTTTTTATTGTCTAGATTCATAAGATTAAAAATTAGCCGAGTCACTGATCTCAAGTGTATCACTTTAGACAAGCTGATCAAGCTTAAGATTAAATACGATCCAAAAATCCAACTATTTCTTATTTGTGTTATAAAATGGTTGTTTAATTTATTCAATTGTTTTTTTTTTCGACTTCAATTCATGAGTGTATGAAATTATAACCGCATTACGGAATGTGTAATAGCTTAGTTTAATCTAATTTGTACGTTTATATTGATAAACTTTGTGCTTGCTTCATGTAATTCTGCCAAAATCAAAATTGTATTTATCCATTTCAATGGGCAGCGAGTATGAAGGGTTTGACCAAGTTCTTTCTTATAGCTCACTTTTTAGTCTACAAACGTATCTTTCTTTAGCTTGGCGGCGCACTCTATAGGCTAAGATCATAAATTCCCTGACTCAATAGAAAATTGTTGCATACATAATGTTTTTTTACTCAAACCATATCCTACATGATACACTTGTACGCATACATGACATCATACGCGCATATTTAGCCTTGCGCACAAAGTCTCACACCATATACTAAACATATTCGTTCACTTCCATCGCCGAATAGACGTCGCAACCGTTCACTCCATCAAAGCAGTTCATAAATTACCCCTCAAAGACAGAACAAAAATGGCACTTTGCGTAAAAAAAAGGCAGCAGACAATTTTAGAGAGTAGTTCCCGTTCTCCCGCTTTTTATACGCGACTAGCACAGCTTTTACTTAGAGTGGAATAAGTATCGTGGGTCCTTCCAAGGATGTATAGCGCAAACATCGGCGAGTGTCCGCGCTATACAAGTGAAAAACAAAAAAGGTAAAATCTTTGCGAAGGAGAGCGCGCGCGCGAGGCTGCCTTGGCAAATTGCTATCCTTTATGGGAGATGAGGAAAAAAGAACGGCTCGAAGATTGCTATCTTGTAGCCCGGTGTTAAGAACCGCATGAATCATTATTATTAATGCGATAATTGGGCTGCGAAGCAGGTACACCGAATTACTAGGGAAAGTGATAATTAACAATTTTCTGTAATCGATCAGAAATGTGGGGCTGTGGTATATTGGTCCATGTGGAGGTGATCGACGCGAAGGTATATATCGACAAGTTGAACCGGGAGATTTATCGGTGATGATGTGTTGGGATGATCGGCTGAGACGTTGATTAACCTTTGACTGCTTGGCTTACACGGCTTTTGTTTATTGAGCCGTGATGGAGGCCCTGATTGCGTGTTGCGTTACACCTGTGAACTTTGCGTCCTTTATCGATGATCGATGAGTTATATGTCGGTTTTGGTTGATTTGACGCGGAGACGCATTTCTTGAAAGTACGAAAGATTTTAATTTTACCATTTAGAATTATTTTACATGAAAAATTTCATTAGGTTTTTCTGCACGATTCGTAGATAGTTTCAAAAGATCTGTGACGACAAAGTAAGTGTAGATTCTTAACTCTTGCGTTGTCAATAATATTTATACGTATGACGCATTCATTGACAATTTTATCTGTAAGATCTTTAAATTAACAGGTGTTTTGCTATTAATAATAATTATTTTCTCGTTATTTTTTCTTGTTTAAGGGATAAATTAATGTCCATTGAACTGACGGACAATAGCACGTAAATCTTATTTAATGGACAATGCCTGTTAAAATTTATAGCTCTGACATTAACTTCGTATGAAATAAAGTAATGAGATTTACTGAAAATGTTAAATACAGTTATATCTTTATATGATCTAGAATATTCATTATTTTCAAACAGTTCATTGCACATTTTTCTATTTCATTATTCAATAAAAAGAAAAACTTACCGATCACTATTCCAAGTAAACGTTGACTTAAGAACTTTTTTTTTTATAAATCAGTTTTGAACTTTCTCATATAATAACGACTAATAAGTCAGTGATTTACAATGCACTATAAACGGCAAAAGAATGTGCATCACGCACCACAGTTATAAACCTTGTTATTCAATCCTCTGTTTGGATGATTCTCCCCCATCTGCAGGTTTCCACGTTTCCTCTAGGTCGATTGCTTCCACTACTTAGCGGAAATTGCGAATTATTAAAATTTAATGTGAAACATCGTTCGCATCATTATACGCCATTATTAATTTATGTTGATTACCCTTATCGCGCCGGATCGCAAATGTCATCCATTATCATAATTGGTTTACAAAGCTTCGATTGTACCTTCAACCACCACCCCACTATGACTTTATAATCTGAAAGTTTCTCGTGCTTTGTTGCAATTACCGTCGATTAACATTGGATCGGTGTGCGCATTGCGCGCGTTAATCCGCCTGATACACACCGAGAGAAAAGAAAAGATCAGAGTATAAACATCTCGTCCCTCTTTGTTGCAGCGCCAGCGATTTCCATTCATAAGCATCGTTTAAAATATTTACAACAATTATTTGACATTATGCTGATTTCACTCTTGGTATTATTGAGAGAAACGGTGAATGTTGAAGTACCACCGACGAACTGTACTCGTGATTAATTAACATTAACAATCAGCTTCGTTTTACCTTTATAATTGTAAATCGCGTTACAGTTATAATAGCGACAATCAAATATCGTAATAAATTCATGTAACTGTCCGCGATACGTGAATCGTCAACTTTACATGCGTTTTATGTATCTTGGGATTTCAGAAAAGTCCCATAAGCCTAAATAATTATATGACCGTGCAAAGTAAAGCGTATGAATAAAAAGAACTATCTCATTGAGTTGGCAAATAATTCTAAAATAAAACAACAGAATCCAAAACTAAAATATACAGTACTTGCGTAATTTTCAGTTAAAATAATAATTACAGTAAATATTGTACAACCATGTCATCTGCATTTTACACATGTCATGTGGCAAGTATAAGAATTTAATTCAAACATATATTTAAGTCATTGTAGTACGAAAACAGCTTACTGCATTTAATAACAATATTTATTACAGTACTTTCAAATACAGTTACTGAAAAGTTCACCGAAAATAATTAACTTACTTTTTTTTTTCAAAATACGATATTTTCCAATAATGTTTTACAAATGTTATGCATTACCAATACCGACGCAATATTGGTTCAATATTAATTTCACAACAAGTTGCATGCAAAGTGGAACACGAAACAATTAAGTAAATAACCATACATTACAATATTTCTGTTTGTGCACATATCTGTGCATCACTACTGTGGACTACGAAAAACATGTACCATAAGCTTGGACTGCTCGAAGGCAAAAGTTTACCCTCGAGCAATAGGAGCATCAAGTACGAGCGGCAGCCGAGAGGTGGCGCCACTACGCGCAATCTCGATCTTGGGATCTTTTAGCTTTCATCCACTGGATGTCGCTTGCAGTTCGTAGAGAATCCACTCGGTGCCGATTTATTATTCGTCTCACGAGTGTCAAGAGTTGATGTTTGATTGCCTTTTATATGAGTTAGGCTGCAATGATATACGACCTTTTAAATTTGATTCTTTTTCTGTAGTATTGTACTGTACAACGTGCAGGGAAAAAAGTCTAATAGTTTCGTTTTATTAATAATTTCATTTTTACATATATAAACTATAACTTACTGATTGTCGTCGACAGTATATTTCTGTTTTTACAATCAATGAAAAAAATGTAGGCTAATTATAGTGAGTATTGAAACAGGTATCTGGAAGATAATTTAAATAGAGTGGATAATTATGCATAGAAGTTGATTTGAAGTTGGTAGGTAGTTTTAAAATGATAGTTCTTGTCAGTCACATTTTATCATTTAACTCGGTTTCCGAAATCCCCGTAACTATCAAGCGCAATTCGAAAACTACAAATTTTCCGTTTCAGCGAGGCGTGAAGAAGAAAAACACGGGCTTGCCGTAATTGCGTTCGGAAATTTTTATTACATAGAGTTAAGCGTAAAGGCTGGTATCAAAGTAAAAGACAAAATTGTGCTTTACGAGAATTTATTTCGCAGATTAAAACGAAACTGCATTAAAGTAAAAGCATTCGGGGTATCAGGTTGATGTTTAAGATTGATGCTGGAAAATTAGAGGATGCGCCGCTCTCGAACTAATTATAACAATTGCTTAATAAATCCTGGTACAAATTATGTAATAAATTCTCGTGGAGATGCGCGAGTAACGTAGGTTTCACTGCGCGTATCCCTTGAATGAAAAATCATATGCACGAAGCTTTAATATTTTTTTTTTCTAATTTTTTTTTCCTCGACGTTTCACCCACCATGACACGTTATTCTTGGATCAAAGAATCGAACTTATCACATATTTAAATTAACAAATATAACTTTACCAATAACAGACATCTACATAGGCTATTTAATTACGCAAAGTGTTAATCTGAAGCTTATAGGTCAGAAACGCGTCCTCTGTAAAAGTTTAAAACAAGCAAGTGCCGGAATAATTTTCAGGTACAAAGCATACAATTACTCGGTACAAGCACTCCATTTGTAAATAATGCCTTACAAACGCGTATCATCCCAATACACCGAGGAAGCATTAAAGCTCCTTAAGAGAACCACAATCACCTCATTACAACTTGAAACGTATATCGCTAGGCCGCGCGCGCGCGCTTGATAAAAAGAGAAAGCCCCGACACACAAGTGAAAATGCACCAAGCATTAGTAGGTGATCCAAGTGGGGGGTAGTTGATACACCTTCTATTTATAATGCTAGCGCATTCGATGGTATATAGACGCCTATACCGCACACAGACATTTGGCGCGGATCGCGTCTGCCATTAATCGAAAAGGGCTGTTTGTAATTCCCCAGCGCGAGAAGTGCAGTGTGTGCACGTGTATATAGGCATCGGGAGTGTCGGCTAGCCGCGTGTGCATCGCTCGGGCTCGAAGTGACTCGAAAGTGAGAAGCATTTACACCGGTATTTGAACTTGGGTAGCAGCACCGAGCGCGGGAGGCAAGAGGAGGGAGGGAGATAGTCTGATGACGGTAATCACGCGCGAGCGCCTCTACTCTCTCTCTCTCTCTCTCTCTCTCCGACTCGCGCCCAGGCATTCAATTGCACGTTTCGTCGAGTTTCCGCGCCTCGCTTACTTTACGATCGAAAGTAAGCCATGCGCGGAATCATCCCGCGTGCTGCACCCGCGATAGTCTCATATTCTCAACAGAGAGAGAGAGAGAGAGAGAGAGAGTTTGAGTATATAAGAAAGTCTATATACTGTAGTTGGACTCAGTTGGAATAAAGATAGCGTTTGATTAGGGTATTTCTGGACAAGCTCCGCGTGGGGTATAGTTCGTGTAATGACGCGATCACTCTGCGGTAGCTGCTGCTGCTGCTGCTGCTGCTGCTCGATATATAGTATGGATTGACGTGCTGTACGGTGGTGGGTATAGAGCCACTCTCACAGACTACGGGGATTTTAATAGACGCTCGGCGATAGACGAGATTACGTTCTGGGCGATTTATGACTTATTTAGTTGAGACTCTCTGTTGAGTATACATATTTTAAAGATGATTGCGATGAGTTAGGACGGCGATGACGGGTATTTGTGTGATAGTAGGGTGTTGTAACGAGTAGAGCTGGGATTTATTTAATTTCATTGAATCTTTTTTCTTGTCGCAACTGGTTTTTATTAATACTTATGATAGAAAAATAAGACACAAATAGACGGACACGACAGACGTTCAGTTTAGATTTGTTTAAATATAGCACCCGATCTTGATGCAATGTTACTATAATATTATTATTTGTCAGTTTATAATATTATTATACCAGGTTCCCTAGATTCAGATATAAACAATATTGTATACATATTCAATCTTTACACAACCTAAAGACACTATTGTTTTGCATTGTTTTAGACGTTTTTCCATTATTTCTTCAAATCGTACGTTCACGGTCACATTATAAATGATCTAATGAAATCTAACATATTTACATGATGAAATTAAAAAAATATAGCTCAAGTACGAAGCCTTAACTTCCGCCACTCCAACAGTGGGAGTAATCAGAACATAATCCATCCAAAACTTAAATAACTGTCACAGCGAAATTCCCCGAAACTTCGTGTGATGTAAACACATTGTCACACATATTGCAGTCATCGCGCGGACCGGAAACGTTGCACGCCTCGAGCGATTCACTGAGTCCCCGGAAGTGTGACGACAGACATTCCCTACTGTCTTTCTCGCGACATTATAAATGTCCCCTAGCAAAGGCTATTAGGTTATACTATTATATGTGGGTCACGGGATGCGATGTCATCCCGACGGTAGTCAAAGTCGTGCACGAAACCCGCGATGCGGGCGACTCGAGATTTATTGTTCACGCTGTCTAATTGTACTGGCGATGGCTAATTTTTTTTGTAATGCAATTCGTTTTTGATCTGAGCTAATGTGTGCTTATGTATGTATTATTTGTTGAAGTAGGTGCCGTGTAGCTATTTGAAATGTACCAAGGACAATGTAGAACAAAATATACGTGTTTTAGATTGTCTATCTCTTAATTCGAAAGTGTCACTTTAAAATTGTATAATATCACTTTCCGTCAATGAATGTTACACTTGTCTTTTAAACGATGAATGACTTTTGGCTTATTAAGAGTAATCGACAATTGAATAATCGTATTACTTGGATAAATATAAGTATGATATTATAGAAGAAAAGGCTTACCCTGTGCCGAAGCGGTTAGTATCTTCAACTTATTTCAGAATGTATAAGAGCTTATTGCTAGCATATCGCAAAGCTGTTACCGAGATATTGGCAATGGCGAAGTATTGTTAATATGTTAATGACATTTTTAAAGTACTACAAATATTGTCAATATATTGGTGATTTTCGACAACTAAAAAATTTATATAAAACAATAAATTATAAGCTCCAACTTATATTGGAATGGGCAAGAATCATTTCAGTTTTTGTAGAATTACGTGAAACAAACTCAAATTTTTATATTTTAATCTTATGTATTAAATCAAAGTATCCTATTTCGTATTTAATGAGGCATTTAACGCATCTAAAATTATAAGTTACCCTCTACCTAATAGAAGCCGAGAAAACCTAAAAAACTACAAAATAATTTTATTACAGATATCGACTTGAAAATGGTCATGAATCATCCTAGAATTATTTTGAAAACGTGTTCTCGTTGAAAAACAAATTAAGTCTCAAAGGGTTAAATAATGTTATCATTGTATAACAGTAATCACGTAATTGTTCTCGATTCTCTCAGTGCCCTTTTAGCCATTAAAAGTACCAATATTGATGTTCAAACAAACTCTTACGTCATCAGTATAAAACAAAAATACTGCTTTTAAAGAAAAAAAAACAAACTAAAAACAATAAAAGTATTGAATTCACATGGGTTCCTTCTCATACTGATGTGAAAGGTAACGAACAAATAGATATTTTGGTAAACTTCCAATAAACCGAAACACAACACTTTATTCCCCTGTTCTGATTTTCGTTCCCATTTCAAAATCAAGTCCATACTAAACAGAAGTCAGGATAATATACTTCAAGGCCTTATGAAAGGTAGAGAATATTTCAATATATATTATTCATCGAGTAAATCTCTATGATAAAATGCGTTACCACCATCAATAGAAGTAGGGCGAAACACTACGATTTGGCATCCTTACGGGCTCGAATTGGGATTGTAAATTCCTCTCTATGTCTTTGTAATACCGATGACCAAACTCTAAACCGTGCAATTTGGAATTGGGCATTATATAAAACACATCGTGAAAGATATTAATAAGTATTCAGTTTATATCCGCCGCACAATATTCAATCTATACTCACTGAATGTAATATTAACTTATTAATCTATATCTGCCGATATCTTGAAGACTGATTAATGTGTATAATCAATTTTGTATAACTGTATAAGCTCTTAAGAGTTTGGGTATGTTTAAATAAAAAAAGAATCATATGACAATAATAAATCTTGACATAATTTTTTTGGATCTCAGAAAATCACCCATAATTTGACCACACTTCCTTCAATATATTGTTAGAACAATGCTGCGGCGCCTAAGCGAAAAATTGCAATATGTTGTTTATACTTTCTGCAATAAATCGGAGATACTGACCGTTTTTACGCAGGAATCTTCTAGAAAACAATGAAGTTTTTTTATGCAAGCGCTACCACTCTGTTTAAATCCGCCTTCAAATTAAACCCGGTAATCCCGACACTTCTCAAAACATTACATGGACGATTCGCAAAACTCGACCAGCCGATAATGTCATTTTTGATCCCCAGGCTGGCCGATCGAGCGGCACGAGTCAGCCCAGAACAAAAAGCTGCGATAAAGGCAATATCATTGGGTGAGCGGTATCAGGTGGGGTCGCGTTCGTCAAAATGACTCCTTTGAAAGGATGGCGGGGAACGAGTGTATAGTCCGGTCGCGGCGACTCACCGAAAGAAATCACTTAGCGGCAGGAATGACGCGGCATAGCGGGGATTACTAGGATTTCCCACAAGCCACATCGGCCGGGACTCTTATATACTTTCCACGTACAGCTTCTTTCTTCTTCTGCCTTCTTCTCGTTCTCCTTCCTCTCGTGTTCCGTGAGCGCGCGGGACGACGACTCTCCCCGTTAGCGGTGCCATATACACGCGAAAAATGCACGCAAAACACGGACACATGTTTCGAGTTGGCTATAGGATATAGTAGTAGATGTTCTTGGCGGCAAAGAAATGATATTGATATTGACGATTCCCAGCGGCTGATCAGACGCGGCGAATGTGTCTGATCATCTGTCAATCGGATGCTTGGCGTTTCTTTTTGTTGCGCTGTGGCTATTGAGCTGATCTGACTAGTAAGTTTTACGTCTTCCGTAGAGGCTTCGGCTTCGTGAGGATTTGCCTTTTGAGGTATTACTTAACTTGATTTTCTGCGGAATTCATTAATTGTACTTTTATTGGAGTTTAATGATGAGCTGAGTTTACTAGATCTGTAATGTCTGAATGGCATTGGTATGGATGCAACGTGCAAGTATGTTCATTGAGTGTAAAAAGAATGAAACTATTTTGAAATGAAAAGCAATTTGATAAAAACAATTTCAATATATCCAATACGTTTATCTGTCAATTTAGTACTTCTTCTCACCAATTCACCCAAAATGAAAACCGATACAGGTGCACTCCCTTTCGAACATTCCAACCGCAGCTCTTACACGCACGCCCTCGTTCTGTCAACGTCCAATATTCCCCAAAAATCTCTCGTTCGATGAAATTCCAAAAATTAATTTTCGCCAACCTTCGGTCATTCCTTAATCCCAGTCATAAAGAACGACCCGGAGAAATCAACGCCCAATGCATGTATACTACAGATATAATGTATAACGCGGTACCGCGGTCCAACGGCGAAAAGAAAAGAGTGAGGAGGGGGAGGGCATGGTGCACCGGTTCGACTGGAATCGAACGCGTGCGTGCATGCATGCACTTTTGTGTATGTATATATATGTACATACACTCACATACATAGACTTTTATATATATATATATATATAAAGAGAGATATAGAGAAAGAGAGAGAGAGAGAGAGAGAGAGAACGAAAGCCCGGCAGTCGGTACGCGCTTTGATGTGGCCGCTGCCTTCGCCACCCTGAATACCTTCACTTTGCGCGAGCTCTTGCTGCAGCTTCTCCTCTCTCTCTCTTTCTCTCTCGTGCTCTCTCGTGCTCTCTCTCTCTCTCACTGCAGCGCGCACATCGACTTCATTCCGCAATTTATCTCGCTTTGCACGAGCATCTCTCTCCCTCTCTCTCTCTGCTCACTGTTTGCAGGGTAGATTTATACAAGCTGGGGGTCTCTGTTTTTTTTTCTGCGCTATTCGGTTTTGGTAAAGAGAAAGAAAAAGAGAAACGTGTAATGCTAGTACTAAATTTCAGCCAAAAAGCCACTGGTGGAATGGCATGGGAATGATTGTTCGATAGGATATTGCCGGTTTATATGAGAATCCGATGTAGACGAGTAACGAAGAGATAAGGTCATTTGGATGATTATAGTTTTAGATGTAGAGTTTTGATGGCCCGTGGTTTACTTTTGTAAGTTTTGTATTTGGGAAATAATACATTAATGACCTCGTTTTTGCTGGAGTATTTAGTTTATGGAACTATTTTACACTAGGAAGGTTCCAATAATAAAAACCAAATTTATTGTTGTATTATCCACAAACGAATAAGTCTTCAGGTCGCACGATTTGTCAAAGCATTCATTTCAGTTAGGTTATTTTTGTTCGGTATCTAAATTATAAAATTATCACAAATACACACATATAACAAATATGGTATTACAAAGTCCTTTTGTGGTACAAAAACATCAATGCCCAGTTTGTCGAGCAAAAATAAACAAAAGCGTCTTTGGCACTTGTCAAAAGATAAACATTTATTTCTTTATTGTCACTTAAGGACGCGTACAGTGTGTCTCTCTGTAAGCTCTGAAAAGGTTGGCACGGTGTCAATTAGTGTTAACTGCTCCTCTCGCGCGATACGAAATAAGAACATCGAATCTGATGGGGATAGTAGAAAAACTGACAGTCGTATGAGCAGATCTCGCATTGACGCGCGTAATCCATTTTTACAAATTTGTGACCAAAATAACTGGTAATGATAGCGTGTCTTTAGCACCGCACAATCACTGTCCAAAGTTAGTCAGTCATCATAAAAATCGTTATTTTGTTGACTGTGAGATGAAATTTTCAACTGTCTTAGATAGTTAGTGTATATTTAAATTGATCACTACAATTAATGCGTTCAATACGAAAAAAATCGCGTTTTAAGAAAGCCATCTCTTAACTAATACATTCATTAGACTACGGTTATGTAGATGTACCAATTCTTGGACATTTCCAAGAGTGCTGTACATATACCACCCAATACATAGACGAGACGCGCATTCGAATCTACGAAAATTCAAAAACACCATTAATAAAGACCGCCGCAAATCTCTGTAAATCTTTTCCGTCGAGCTCTCGCAAAAACAACATGTGCAGCCGCACTGTCCAGTTGAAAGGTCCACATCCGACCAGCACACGACCGTCACAGCAAAACTGCACATCGAAAGCTACACCGCCCCTCGGGGACCTAAGTAGGCGCCTGTCATCTCCCGAGACTGCACGCGACACCTGTGCATCCGGATTTGGCCTTGCCAAGCCACGTCTCCTCCCCCTCCTCTCTGTCTCTCTCGTAAGCATCGAGCTGTCGATCAGCAAAAAAAAGAGAAGCAAGCGAAGAGAGAGAGGGAGAGAGAGAGAGAGAGAGGGGCTTTTGCAAAATCCTTCCGCTCTCGGCGCGCGACGTGCCCGGAATGTGGGTCGTAGAAAAACGTCGCCGTCGTCCTCTCTCTGGACCTTCCAGTGCGTGCGGTGCTCCTCTCTCTCTCTCTCTCTCTGTCTCTGTCTCGCTTCTGCGGGATCGGCACCTGTAGCGGTGCATAACCGCGCGTCCGCATCTGCTGCTGCTGCTGCTGGCTTACTCTCTCGGTGGGAAGGAGCCGCTTCTTCTTCTTGCGGGCTTTCGCGCAATCAATCGTGCCGCCGCTCCTGCTGCTGCTGCTGCCGCTGTCGTGGCTCTCGTTTTTCTCCCGTTTCTCTCTCTCTCTCTCTCGCGATCCTTTTTCTTTGCTTTTCTCTCTGCGGAGAGCCGCTCGCGCGCGCAATTGTTATTGTCGCCCTTTCTCTTACTCTCCTTCTGTTTTACCTCGTGCGAGATTGTGTTCGACTGTCCTGTTCTCTCTCTCTCTCTCTCCCTCTCTCTCTTCCTCTCATCTGAGCGGTTCGCTGATTCGACTTGTCGCGTGCAGTAGCCGACGTTATTTATCAAGCCTGGCCTTTAGGTGATGGCTTTTATGGCGCGTGTATGCGAGACCTTAGGGCTTTTTCTCTGTCGGTGTAAAGTAGCGTGTATGACAAGCTCGAGCTGACGATGAGCTGCGGGCGTTATATATGGGGTATCAAACTTTGATGGCCGATGAGAAATACTGGAAATCGCTGTGTTTTATCTTGTGCCGTGGTTTTTGTGAACGGGCCGTTGGATCGGTTGAGAAATAGAAAAAATGAATTCAACATATTTTCTTTGCAAGGAATACTTTTTAACTATTCTGTAATAAATTAAGGAGAATTTCATTGTGTTGTGGAGTACGAGTACTCTCTAATTATGAATCAGTGATCATTCACGGGTGATTTAATGATAATTCGTATACTTGTAAATCAGTGTACACACTCTATTTTTCTAGCGAACTTAACAGCTCTGATTTGTGTATCAATCATAGCTAAATCAATGTATGCACCAATTTTCAAGCAGTGGGCCAATTTTAACTGTTTCAAATTTATAGAGTAAGTTTTGCGCTTCTTCAGAAATAAATAATTTCAAGTCAAAGTGCTGGTCTGCTAAAAGTTAATCAATTGACAGCGTACATACATCAATGAACTAAAGTCATTTAAACCAAATATTTCAAATTCTACAATATCATTATCTTCTTCCAACTGTACAATTGAAAATCTCATCACCTATCATATCAATGCAAATAATTAAATTACAATCATCTCCCAGCATATATGCTTTTCACAATTTTCTATCCGTATAACGAATCTTCGCAATTCAATCATTACAATCAAAAGGTAAACAAAAACAGCCTCTCGCGTCTCAATTTTGATTGATAAACACAGCCCGGCATTGTACCACGGCTTTGATAAATGAACATCGCCTTAACAGTTTTTCATACACACGTCGATTAATCGAGTACTGCCTTTACAGGATCGATCATTAGCATAAACTCCGGCGGGCGCGTCTTCGTACTTTTTTTTTCTTCTTACCTTCCCTTCCCACCGGACGCGCACTTTGTTATAATACCCTATAGCTGCGGCATCGCAGACCTGCGTGTCGAATAAAACGATTGTGCAAGCCGCATCGCACGTTTTCTACGGTAATTACTATACGTTTTAAAAGGAGAGCCGGCTGCGGCATTCAAGGAATATGTATAAACCTGTCTGGTGCATGGAAGGACGAATTTTCACTCTTTCGCGAGAAAAATCAAGTGAATTTTATCCACGGAAACTGTGTTTATATCGATGCACGGAGTCTCGGGGCTTGATTACTATTATACCGTTCGTGAATGCGGTGTGAAAAAAGAAATCGATGACAGAGACGAAAAAAAGTTGGGAGCGAGAGTGAAAATGGAGAAAAAAAGAAAGTTTTCTTAAGTTTGTAGTTGGATGTATTTATAGTAGCTTGGGAGAGCAGGTAAAAATCTGCATACCGTGACGTTCTGACCTTAAAACTTTGTGAGTATATAGGAGGCTGAAAAAGTCAAGGGACAAAAGACACCGTTTGACCGAGACTCAATTATTTTCGGGTCCTTAAGGATTCTTTCTTCACTCGAAGTACTCGGTTGACAATTTTAATTCTTCGCTGAACAATTTAGAGATATTGGCGCCATTTTTATGTCTCGCTGCTCTTATTTACTTTTAATTTTCAGTTGTTGAGCGATGCTAACGAAGCATGAACATTATACAATTTTATGCATCCTTGGGCATTTTCGTTAAGAATAATTACAAGATCTTTTTCAATTCCATTACCATCGTAAAGTAGATTTTGCGTCAATTGAAAATATCCAGTATTAAAATATCGTTAAGATTACGATATTAAAATAATTTTGTTGTTCAAAATATATAAATAAATCTATAAAAAAAAACAACATACCAAGCAAAATCGTGTACTTTTTAACGGAATCGCAGGTCGCACGAATGAAGAAATCAAAGTACTAGGCTCTGGCAAGCCGACAAGAAGAAGCCGCTTTAAGAATCTCTCCCTCGGCACCAATGGCTCCTTCGGCGATTCACATATATGCGCCAGCCTAAAAGTCGCAGGGGACGCATACTTGGATTTGCATTTAAAACGATCTTCCGCGGGGGTTGACAAATGAGACCGATATTATCGAACAATCGGGGGGCCGCTTTAGCCGCGGCAAATTTCGCGGCTATCCGAAGTATAGGGGGAACACAATCGACCGCGTGTTCCATTCGTCGCCGCGTGCCTCTTATTCTTGCTCTTCGTTTTCTTCCCTGTGTGCATGTGCATGTGCATGTGCATGTGTGTATGAGTAGGCGTGTGTGTGTGTGTGGTTAGGCGAGGTTGTCCTTGTCTCTTTCTCATGTGTTTCACGTTCCCTTCTTTCTTTGGGATCGCACCGACTTCCTTTAAGTCCTTTACCATTGTAAATCTTTTGTGTATATGTCTTCATATTATTAGTCTTTTGCGTGCGGAACTTCGTTGCTACAACTTCATTTTGTGAAGTTGAGAGGATTTTTGTAGCTGTAAAGAAATATTATCTTAGTGAACAAATTGCAGATATTAAATGAACGGATTATTTTATTCACTTTCGTTTATTGTGTAATTTAACTTTTACCGCTAACAGTAAGATATTCAAAGGATATTTGCTTAAAAATTATCATAAAAATGAATACATTTTACTTTTTGATCTGATTGTAAGTATACAGTTTCTTTCTTGGAAGAGCCCCTTTTAAGTAGGAAGGCAATACATTCATGAAAATTCATTGAAAAAATTTTCTTTTTCATTGTTATTCTCGAATAAGAGCTAGTCGTCATTAAAATTATTCATAAGGTCTTCTTGCGATACTTATTCAAGCAAACGATTTCTACTTTCCTCGAACCGATTCAAAATCCGTCACTATAATCACCGAAAACCCGCAAAAAGTTTCCGCTCAATTCCGCTCAACAGAAAAGCCCAAAATGTCCCTTACCCCCGCCACATCGCATCATTCCAAAAATCCACCCAACCTTGAAAAAATATCATCGTTTCAATTATTTTTGCACCACATCAACTACTGTCCTCCAACTCGATCGAAACCCATTCACACAAGAGCCGCAGCTGCGCACAGAAACACACTCCCATCGGATCACAATCGAGCGAAGGAAACTCAACTGGGCTGGTGGCTGGGGCAATTATAATATTTCCTACGTTGAGAAAGAGAGGATGGGCTTGGCCTGACACTCTTGACAGGGGCCTCGCGTTTACATACGTACAGTCAAATGTTCCACGCTTCCTTGCGCTCGACGCTGCCGTGCAAACCGCGCGTACACACATATATAAGAGCCTTTATAGTCTCGCTTCTTTACCCTAACAGTAAATCCTATTGTGTAGGAGCTCGCCTTGCGATACATATACACATGTATATGTGTATGTTTGTGCATGTGTCTGTGTGTGTGTGTGTGTGTGTGTGTGTGTGTGTGTGACCAGGCGCATTTTGTTAAGTAATGCTTGGAGGAGCTCGCTGCTATATAGGATACGGATGCGCGCATGCCTGTAGGCGGCATTGCTTATTTGATCTCGCTCCCAGCGCACACCTATGCTTGCTGACCGTGGTGCCCGTGTCTTGTGCAGGGGAGAGATCGTTACAATGAGAACGCTGCGGCTTGCGAAAATTGCGTTTTATTCCGCGGAGAGGTGGATGTGTGCGAGTGGGAAAATTCGAGGAGACACTTTAGCGGATGTAATGGGTATATCTGCTACTTTATGTACAAGTTTGGTTTTGGACAGATGTACATTTGCGCAAAACGATTCGCTCTAATGGGATTTCGACATATTCTTTGGAAAATTTGATAAAAATTTTAATCTCCTTATAAAAAAGTGATGATTCGAAGAAGGGTCGAAATAGAACTTATGCGATTGATTCTTCAGTTAAGGCGCGAATTTTTTATGAGCTCAATTTTTGTAAACTAAATAATTAATTAAAGAATAAAAATTTTGGTCCCATTATAGATATAACTAGTATTCGTAAATAGTAACAAATGAAATATGCCAATTTTTAGGAAAAATTTATAAGCATGCTAAGTCTGGATTGATTTCTTTAAAAAAATAATAAATAAAGTAAATGATTATTAGACTAGAGGAGTCAGTGATTTTCTGATCTGTGAGAAAAGTCTAATGTATAATAGGAAAATTACTCTCTCCAATGCCTATAAAGGCGTTTTCAGCAAGACTTGTATTTTAGGTAAATCCTCTATCACTTTGATTTAACAGCTCATTGCCTGTATAGCAGTATACTTATAGCAGTAATCTTAGTCTAATGATAATGCTTACAAAATCAAACAATCGCAAACCACCAATACCTTACACCATCTTTATCTAAAACTACAACTTATTTTCACATTCTAGATTATAACACATGGTCCCGCAAAACGAAGCCGCAGACAATTTTATCGCTACACTTTTTCCTCTCATCAAACGAAAGCGAAAAACGTCATTTTCTTCCACATCGCGCATCGCATCGCATCGCATCGCATTTTACCGTTTTTTTTCTCCGCGCTTTGATTGGTAAGAGCCACTACGGCAATTTACACATCTCCCGATAATATCCGTGCGGCTGCGCAGCGAAAACAGCTCGTGCACGCCGAAACAAGAAGACTATAGAGAATCGCGATCGAGAAAATACGTTACACACATTGCGCAAACCGAAATCTCATTATTACGAGACAAAGAGACCGACGATCAATCATCGTCAGGTGAGAAAGAGAGCGAATATAGCTCCGAGCGGAAATGCCCAGCTCTTCTCTTCACGTCGCGCGCGCGAGAAGCTTTGATCCACGTCGACGTGACGATAATTTCTTAATAAGAAAAAGCGACGAAAAAAAAAAGAAATAGGGAGAAGAAGAAGAAAGCCGCGCGGCGAACAATCGAGCCTGTCTATATACACTATAGGCGCTAAAAACACGAAGATGCGCGATGGTCAAGAATCGTTTGGTCTTTTGTTCTCTCGGGAGAGACTCGGGAGTTTTCCTTTTTAGTGTGAAAAAAAAAAGAAAAAAGAAGATCGTCACGGTAGGTGTCGCGTCGACTGTGTATGCAAAAGAGATCCGAGGAGAGATTTGATTTTTTTTTATTAT
The DNA here is from genome assembly GCA_900490025.1 of Megastigmus dorsalis. Lineage (NCBI taxonomy): Eukaryota > Metazoa > Arthropoda > Insecta > Hymenoptera > Megastigmidae > Megastigmus > Megastigmus dorsalis. The sequence goes on along the minus strand of UELU01139316.1, from coordinate 40,582 downwards.
GCTGCCTCTCTGCAGGCGGTGGACCTGCTGACCCGAAAGTTTTTAGCCGCTTTAGATGTATGGGGGATTTACCGGGTAGATAAGCTTCTGGTTTCACTTTCACACGTTTCTTGCTTAGTGCAGTCCAAAGATGATTTGTTGAATCGTCTTTAAAATGAGGAGGCTTTTTTTTAGTATTATCTTTATTGCGCGTTACAAGATATGCTTGGAGGTTTGAAAAGAAACTTCGTTACGTTGGAATGCAGTGTCGACATTGTTCGTGTATATTTTATTTATCTTTCTAAGTGTTTGATTTGAGATATTTTTATCAGTAGATTGGTTGGTTACAAGATTATATAATAATATGAATTAACAATTGAAGGGATACAATAAGATTACAATGATCCTGATAACCAACATAAAATCAGATAAGTGATTCCGAAAGGGTTACATCGAACCGAAAAAAAAACCCGCTGTACTTTCCCGAACCGTAATAATTAGCCACAAAAACCCGACGATATTCGAAAGGAAACTCTGGGTATCGCTCAAGCAACCGCCGCCACGCAACCGAAAGAAAACTCTCGGACACAAGCCGCCGCCGCTGCACGGCGCACACAAGCGGCAAAATTGCGATTATTAGCGCGTTGTGCAGAGTCTCGGCCGTCTCTCTCTCTCTCTCTCTCTCTGCCAATGGATTCGAGCGATCGATAATACCCGCTCGGCTCTCTCGCGCGCGCGACTTCTATACACGTATATATACACGCCACGTAACGTCGTGACGGCGTCATAACCACGGCGCGCAAAGAGCGATTCCAGGATCCCTCGCGGCTTCCTTCGTGCTGTGCAGTGCTAAGAGACGTCGCGCTGCAGTAGAGGGGTATAAAGGAGGAAAAGAGCTGCGGCGGCGCGTCGCGATGCGTGAGAATACATCGGTTCGTAAGAGAGTCTCTCTCTCTCTCTGTTATAGACGCTGGTTCGACGGCAATCCAACGAGAGAGAGAGAGAGACGCGATTTCGTAATCGATAATGCGCCGTGATTGCGGCTGTGCAGTCAAAGCGGCAACGGCGGCGGCTGCTTCTAAGCTTATAGGCTTTTTCCCTTCTACAGCTGTGAATGGTCGCTTTGAATTAGGCGCCATTTTTTTGTTTCCTTCCAAGGCTGTAATCGGTGAGTGCCTGATGCTGGTAGAGCTTTTTTTCGCTCCTTCTCACGTTTTTTGAGAGATCGGTACACGGCGTTCGGCTTTTCGACGGTAACTGTTCAAGGTGGGAAGAAAGGATAGGATTGATATTTATCTTAGGCGGAGTTTCGATCTGAATTGGGTTATTTATGCGGAACTTTTTACATGGGTATGAATATATTGCAAATTCATTAATAATGATGCTTATTGAATGCAGAAGGTACTTCGAGTAAAAAGTCCATTCTTTTTAAATCATGAGATTGTCTTAGAAATGACTAGCTATGCAATCGAAGATCGGTGAAATGGCAGTTTTAAATATACATATCGTAATCTTGATCAGAAATCGTTTACTAATTGTAAGCCTTAAACAGGACTCGAATTGTGAACTCGTGATGTACACAAGAGTAATTTGAAAATGACGTCAAATAGCCTGCTCGAAAATTCGAACTTTTCAATTTTACTCACAAAATAATGTTTCATATTTCACCATTAGATAATTTGATGAGTTTCCTACTTTCGTAGGGTCGACGGCATTGATTTGCAAAATTCCATGTCTCCTCCCCGATAAAAATCGGATAAATAATATCATGAATTGGACGAATGAACCGCATCCCGAGAATATTTATGAAACGTAAGCGTCGAACGTATACAGACCACACGTGACCTCACTTTTCGCCATAAGCCCCGCAAGAAGAAGAAGAAGGAGGAGGAGAAGGAGGATAGAGAATCTCCCTTTTTCCGTAAAAGAAAACCCAGCATTACGCGCTCGAGCCGCCAATAAAAATCTTCTCGCTGCAGCGCAGCATCTCCCCTGCGAGCAATGACAAGCCGTCGGCATTTTCGCCTATAAACGCAACTCTTGCGCGCTCTCTCTCTCTTTCTCTCTCTTACAACTATGCACGAGCTGCTATATACGCAAAAGAGAGAAAAAAAGAGAGACGTGTACCAAGAGAGAGAGAGGGGGGGGGGAGAAAAATCCTGCACACGAGGAGAGCCTCGGAGCTGCGCACACACAACGAAAATGACGCGTCTGCGGCAAAAGCAGGCTGCTGCTGCCGCTGCCGCTGCTGTGGCTGGTAGTATCTCATTATTTTCCATCGGAACCTTCCTCTCTCTCTCTCTCTCTCTCTCTCTCTCTTAGTCTTTCTTAAAGCGCCTCACGCTTTCCATCCTCACGTGTACACACACATACACATGCGAGGCGAGCGCACGCCAATCTTTCATTATGTATATACACGTGCACGTCGCTGGATTTTCTATAGAAAGAGAGAGAGAGAGAGAGAGAGAGAGAGAGAAACGAAAAATGGCGAGAGAGAGGCTGGCTGTCGTTTTCACAAGAGAGTCGCCATCGTGTATGTGAAAGAAAGAGAGAGAGATGCGATCGAGCGCTGGTAATTACGGGGTTCGCGGATATCTCGAGAATCGCCGCGAGATGGTGAAGACACTGAAAAATCCATCCACGATGCTGGGCGAAGGATTAATTTTCTCTCTCCTCTCTCTCTCTCTCTCTCTCTCTCTCTCTCTCTCTCTCTTGTGGTAGCACGACGTGCAGCCGTCTGTACAGCGATATACACATCGCGAGCGAGTTGCGTTCCTTCCTTCCTCGCCGCGCGCGATCCTTTTTCTCTGTGTGCAGCTCTCGATCCTCGAGCTATTCTCCTTTTTGCCCACATGCGAGAGAGTTTCCCCTCCCCTCCCGCTTTTTTTTGTACCTCGACCTCCTCCGGCATACGCGCGAAAGCGAAACTATTGATGATCTTGGGAGAAAAAAGTTTTTAAAACTGGATTTCGTATAGTTGCGAGATTGATTGGAAAGTCGCTGGTCTGTGGAGTTGGGTGAGAAAGGCTTGTTTCACTCGATAAATAATTTTCATTTCTTAGTGGTCGTACAATCGTGTGTTGGCTTGGATAAAACTAAAAAGATATAACTCGGAGTTGGACAAATAAAACTTATTTTGCATTGAAACGAAAAGAAATGACCCTCATTCTGAGAATTAAAATCTGAAAAGAAATCGTCTGCATCTATTCTAGATTTCATATTTTCAAATTTAGAGCTTAACAATCAGGGTAGAGTGGAATAATGGGGATCCTATACACTTAAGCAGCTGTATATTCTTTTATTTATAACCGTTTTATAATTTATCGCATTTATTTTATTAGTTTGTATCTGATATCCATGTATACAAGAAAAATTTAGCTAAGAATATATGTTTTACTTCATTTGAAGCTAAAATGAAAAAAATAAAGGTACAGGAATTACTTACAGTGTTGGGGTAATTCCAATGAAAATTTAGTAATTCAAAATTTTGACCATTTTCGAGCATTATTAAAGCTCGTAATATTACTGCTACACGGAGAGAAATTGCCAAGTAAACATTAAATTAGTATTTTGTAATCCAATCACAGATTCTCAAAAGTGGAAACATTACAATAGTTTCTGGTAAATTATTTTACCAGGTTCATATAAAATTTTACTAATATTTATAATAATTTGTACTAGAAACTATTGTAATTTTTCCACATTTGACAGTTCATAATTTCTCTTTGTGTATAAGTTGCAAGTGACTTCCAACCTCTTTTGTTAGACTGACATTTAATGTAGCACATTTATTGGAATTACCGGAATAGAATGTTATTTTTTAAATTAAGATTACAAAAATTCGGAACATTTTCGCACTATTTTTTAAATTCTGTACGCTTAGAGTTGTTAAAATATTATAACAACAAAACTAATAATGTTTGGTCCAAGAAAATATTTATTAATCTCACAGCCACTTAAAACTAATATCTTGTATAATTATTCAATAAATTTGTCTAGAAACTATCGAAAAAACGTTTCTGAATTTAATATAAATAACTAGCTATATATTCTTCACTCCTAAATTCGCTTAGTAAAGCAAATAATTGTGCTTTTTTGTTGCTTTTTCTGTTATTTGAAAAAAGTGTCATAATTAATACCGTGAACCTACTTATTTTAGAATAATTTTGTAATACAAAGATAAAATAATACTTATAAATAATACTTTTGTATAATGTTTGAAATAAAAGTAAATCGTATTACGCACGTGCTTACCCTGCTAGAAAATTGACGAGTTTGACTGGTCAACGTATTAATCAGATGGCAATGTTTTGTAGCTATTAAGCAAACAATATACTTTGAAATATAATATATCACGAATTATATTGTTCAGTTTTGAACTAACTTTCAATTATATACTGTCTAACTTTTATGCAGGCCCCAGATCCAGAGATAGAGAATAGTGAAAATTCAATATATTTAAAAAATCTAGCTAAAAACTGGTTAAGAACTCCTTAACATTTCTAGCAGGGTATCACTATAGATAGACTGTGTCACGGGAAAAATAGTTATCTATTGTTCATACTCTACTGAGTATTTCATTTGAAAACTTTTTAGACAACATATGTTACAAATAGCTAATAAAAAATGTTTTGTAATGTATATGTACATGCGTTATGAATTAATGCATGCGAAATAAAAGAATTAATATTCTTTGCGATAACACCAAACGATTTTATAAACTAATGATATTTCAGTCAGTATTGCAGTCAAGATTAGCTAAACTTTCATTTCAATTGAGTTTGTAATTTTTTAACTCGATATTACAATACACTAAATTTGATGAAAATAGAAAACCATATTATAACTCTTTAATAAAAGATTTTAATTCCAATACTCATTTCAAAATAAAGGTTCTGTCGAAATAACAAAACGAATAACAAGAAGCCGTAATAAACACTTTGGCATTTGCGAAATACAGCGGTAGAAATCCGCAGAGGTTTTTAATTTCAAAAGTGAGTATTAATTATAGTCCATATTCCGTTTTATTTCAAACGGAAAAGTTCTTGTGCTACATAAAAGGTTTACAGACAGTTGTTAAAATTCTTGAAATCGAAATAGTTGTCTGTAACACAGAATCTATTCGAAATTAAATTAGTCGACCAAAACTCCTATACCAGTATTTTCATACAAAAATTATTTATATCTTATTAGTTCCTTTATATTCATTACATGTCAAAAATTCGCAACATTCATTCATTTGATTTAAAGGACATAATAAAATTCTACTATTGTTATCATTTTCAGAGCCGCGCAAAGTAGACCATTTTAGCCGTAACCGTCATTTAAAACCAACTTAAACTACAAAAATCAATTATCTCCCACGCTCGCAATATCCCAGCAATTACAATTTCGTCACAAAACCATACTTTTCAATCGTAAATGTCGCAATCGCAGCCAGCAGTTGTAAAACAAACTCCTCCAAATTCAAATCAAAAGCCAACAGAGACGCAGTCTCGCGCACATCAAGAAACTCGTTTCCCAATTAAAGCTCATAAAGCGAAGAGCGAGCGAGCGACGCGCAAAGAATCGCGTAATGAACAATGCACAGTAGTAGTAGTCGCGCGGGTTGATTCGCGGGCCGCTCGCAAAGAGGCGACGGCGGCGGCGGCGGCGGCGGCGACGCGTGTGTGTCGAGATATGGCTCGCGCGCGCGTCCCGCTTTGATCTCGGGATGATGGGCTTAATTCCTTTGGCATTGTGCCTTCCTCCTCTGCCCCTACAGGTGGTCCCCGGCCAACGCGGATGATGGATGTCGAACGCTCCGAGCGCCGCTCCTGCTGCTGCTGCCGCTGAGAGATAGAGAAGAGCGCGCAGGTAGCTCGCCAGGTAGCAGACACGACTCCGCAGGGGGCGCGCTATATACTCTTGTAACTTCTCTCGCTTCTTCGCAATCAAACTGTCACTAAAGCCAACGCCGAGTGCGTGTGTGTGTACGCTTTCTTTTTTGCTTTTGTACAGTCTCTCGCGCCCGCGTACTTTATTCAAAGCTGTATATATATATATACGTTGTTTTGCTGTTGCGTATACGAGGTGGGGACTTGATTTGGGGCTTATTGTTGTTGGGCATCTTAATGAAAATCATGAGTTGGTTGCGTGTACTTTGTAGTTGTGTGTGTGTGTGTGTGTGTGTGTGTGTGCGTGTGTGTTTGTTGTAGCTTGAGGGAAATGACTTCTTTTCATTCGTGTTGATTTTATGGTTGTTTGGAAGATGTAGGGAGTTCGATTAATTAGATTTTGATGAGAGTTGCGGAAATGGTTTGGAAGGTGGTTTTAATCGAATTTCTTACAGTATTTTAATTAAAAAAAGTAATTTTCACGTTACATTATAGCATGTATTTATTATTCGAAGTAGTTATAAACTGAATCCTTGTATAATTTCCTTGGGTTTTTTTTGTTTATACATTCAAATAATTTGTTTTGTCTTTACTTAAATTTTTGGAAACTGTGCGCATTTTGGAGCAGAGCATGATAAAGCAATAAAGATATAAAATAATATGCCGCTTGAAATTTTAATAATGTTTATATTTGTTATAATAATGGAGATTTGTCGTAAATTCATAACATTCAAAGTGAATGTTTTGAGTAAACATCACTAGAATTGTGTATTTTATTATCAATGTTGTAACGGAAGACAGCTTTTATCATAAATGATACAATAAAATTGAGCAATTTAGGTAAGCACGATTTTATTTAAGAATAAGTATAGGTTACTGAGAGATAGTAGTTTATTATCAGTTTACTTCAACGATTTTACAAAGATTAATTTTGACGGGATAGGGAAGTAGTATTTTTGTACCTAAAGAAATGAAAATTCGTAGATTAACCTTCGTTCATGCGTTTCAGATATATAGTAATTTTAATAATTTTAATTTTTGATTCAGCTAAACTCGCCACCTATGAAAATCGCTATTTGACTCTTATTATAACCGCACAATCAATTATATTATCAAAACTCAAAAATATCTACGGATCAATTCAATCCGAACAATATTATAATGGCACCTCTTGCCTTAACCAATGAATTTTCTTTTCTCCAGCTCACCTCGTTTAAGCTATACAAAAAACATATCGGACGATGTAAATAATGATTATGTGGGAGTGCCTGGCGCGCGGGAGAGACTACTCTCTCTCTCTCTCTCTCTCTCTCTCTCTCTCTCTCTTTTCACGTGTTGGCCTCTCGTGATACCAAAGGCACGAGGCTCGCGCGGCATGAGAGCTGCAGCCGCCGCCGCCTCAGAGATCGTGGGAGAATCGAGGAATAAGAAAGAGAGAAGTCGACGCGGGAACGTATATATAGGTTTTAACAGCGCGCAAGCGCGAGAGAGAGAGAGAGAGAGGGAGGGAGAGAGAGAGAAGTCAAGAAGGTGCACATGGGCGAGGCTCCGCGCGTAAAACTATATACGCGCGCTTGTACCAAAAACGGGCGAGGCACACCATCGCTCTTCTCCCGCGTCTTAAACACACACATACACACAGAGGAAACAATTTGTCTCCTTCGCCTAGCCGATTCTCACCGCGTAATCGCCGATACTTAAGGCCACTCGCGGACGTGTACCGACCTTGCGGACACGAACCTGCCGCAGAGAGAGAAAACGTCTTAAGCATTGTTCTCGCTCGATTTATTTATATTTCCGCTGGCTCTTTCTCTCTCTCTCTCTCTGTGTCTGTCGATGGCGCAGATAGAGCACGTCGATGCGGCTGAAACAACACGGGCAGGCGATGACGCGCTCATTGCTTTTATTAGCAGCGTAGGGAGGCTCTCGACCTACCCGCAAAAATCGAACTTCTATAGTGGGCGGGTTTGGAGTTGCCAGGAATGGCTGCTCCGCTCCTGCTTCCCACGCGCCTCTGCATATATTCGGGTTCTCTCTGGCGAGTTTAATGAAATGTTAAGTGGCCGATTGTTCGGGATGCTGCTGATGAGTACATTCGTATGCTTGAGGAGAGACTCGATCCCGATAGGGTAATTTTTGTGAGTTTAAGCGGCACGCCGGATATATATTATGTGTCTGATGGAAAGATGTCGGAGAGATTTGCGAAGGAGATTCGACCGGCGTTGGTGAGTTATACGCCTGGAGATTGTACGTTTAGGTAGAACGACGTTAAAGCGTCGTTTTGAGGAAATTTCCAGAATGTGATTTATGTCGCGTCGGGATGAGCAGTTTTGCGCAGCTAATTAATGCGAATTAAACCGCTGTTATCTGTCTTTTGGGCTTTAAATGTCGTGTGTGTGTGTAACGCTGGAGTTTTACTAGAGTCGTTAGAATTAATAACTTAAATTTTTGCCTAAGCCGAATGAAAGTGTTCGCTTCGCGTGGATATTTAGAAACTTTTCTTTGTCATTGATCACAATAATGAAAATTGCGAAAATTTCACTTTTTCAGCGGCCGCAGATTTAATCGAGTCCTAAAATCTTTACTATCCCCGTGAAATGAACAAAAGAAGGAAAAAAGCAGACTCGGGCGCACGTGAAGCGGACTTTTCATTAAATCTCAAAACGCGCGCGTCTAAAGACGCCAGTCTGCATTAAAAAGCTCGTTAAATCGATCCCATCAGCCAATACGCGAAAGGCGCAGGGAAACTCTTCGAATCCACGAGATGAAATGGCAATCGAGGGTATTAAAAACGAACGGTCATATAAAAGCCAGCCATTTATACGTGTGTTTTATAACGTTCCGAGCCGTTCTCGCACATTTAAACAAAAGTAGAAGAGAAACTATAGTTTTTTTTTCCTTTCTTTCTTCTTTCTTCTCCTTTTTTAGAATGATTGCGCTAATCAAACGAAATTTACACGAAGACAGTTTAGCGAGTAAGCGAGAGAGAAAAAGAGAGGAAGAAATGGCCGTAAAGCGTCGAGGTAATTTGCTTGTTGGGATGTTAGAAGAAAGGGCGGGTCGCATCCCCATGACAACCGCTATTGCGCCGCGGCGGTGCATAGAACTCGTGTGGCTACTCTCTCTCTCTCTTTCTCTCTCACTCTCTCTGCTCGCCTTCGGTACCGGAGCCCAAAAAGCGACTCTGCTCTTCGCCGCGCGCCGCAATTTTCGCCTATAATGAAATGTTTCGACCACTTTGCTTTCGCGAAACCCGTCCAACTTCAAATACCATTTTTGCAGCGCGCTAAACTCGAGGAGAATCGTAATTTGGTCTGGGGTAAAGGAGGAGAAATGCGTCGTGTTGCCGCGCGGCGCAAACGTCCCTGTGCGATATGCCGAATGCGCTGCGCCGAGAAATGTATACCCATAAGCTATATGATTGGTACTTTGGGCAGTTCGCTCGAGAGTTCGCTCGACTATTTTGCTATAGGCTTCAGACTTTATAAGCTTACAGAAATTTCGATTGTATCGAAAATTGGTATTGAGAACTAGGTTCGATAGCCGTAGAAAACATGTATACTTTTCAATACAATAAATCTTATTTCTACGTTAACTAACATATTTAATATTGTATTTTTTATAAGTGTGAGTTATTTCATTTAAAGAACGTTATCCTAATAACGCATCATCACGCCGAGCTTTTATTCTTTAAAAAAAAAACTCATTTCACTCGCGCGCTATCACAAACCACTTTAGCATCAAACTCCGCCGTTCCACCGCAGTGTCTAAAATTCATTTCGTCTATCTCGAAACGATCGAAAAGCAAAACGCTCGCGAGACTCATTCCATCAGAATAAAAACTAAAAAAGAGAGAAATGTAGAAGAACGAGGAAGCGAAATCCCCTGTTGGCAGTCATGCGATGTCTCAAAGGCCGACGACCCAAAACGCCGCATTACTACATTTCCCAGCTTAACGCGAGCGCGAAAAATCCTCCCCGCGTATATCTATATATATATGTATATATGTATATAACGCGAAGGAAGAAGAAGCAGAAGAAGAAGAACGGGAGAGAGAAGCTCTTAACGTACCGAGAGGAATTAGCGTGGGGAAACTCCAGCCCCGTCGTCCCGAGCTTCCCAGCTTTCCGCGGAAATAAGTAGAAGATTCCTTGGAGCTCCTGCGCGCAACGAGTATGGCGCGGAGAGGAGTCGTGGTACGGGAGAGGAGCCGAGGCTTGGCCTAGAGCAGAGAGCAAATGTATCGCAAATTGTCGTTGTACCAGCTCCCGAGTGCTTAATGTATATAAGCGTGGAAGGAATAGAGAGGGCGGGAGAGTCTCTTAAAGGTTGCGTGGGGAAGCCATTTCGCGATTTTCCACAGGCGGCAGCTTCGGCTGCTGCTGCTGCTGCTGCTGTTGCTGCTGCTGACTCTCCCGCCTAATGCGTTCGTAATGTCGCCAAGATAATCGACCATAAATCCATCTTCAAATTTCGCAACGCTCAGTGTGTGTGTGTGTGTGGTTGTGCGCGCTTATGGATAGTGTAAGCACTCTGTCTCGCGGGCAAGTAAATTTGTCTCGCGCGTATTCTTCGCGCGATTTTTCGCTCTACGTGCGTTTTACGCAAATGCACCAAAGCCAAAGTGTGATTTTTTTGGTTGAGAGTTTGGTTGTATGTATGTGTGTGTGTATGTGTTATAAGGTAGAGACGAGAAGTTTGAGGAACGAGAAGAGCGAAGAAATTTTATATTCTTGTGGATGTTTTCAGCTTCAATCATTTTGGGGTGCAAATTTTAGTGCGCTTTAGTTCCTTTTGAATAAATCAAAAACTTTTAAATATAGAACCTTTTACTCGGGAGTTGGACAAAATTGTTATATATTTTAACAAAAATTACTGCGTGTATATTAATTTAAAAAATAAATAAGTGAATGAATAAATCCTTAAACTAGTATTGTCGAACTAAGCATCGAACTGATAAACAAACTGATACACTACTTGTTATTTATTTATTGCGGAATTTAAGATATCAATGATATTGGTAAAATCGATTCATTAATATTTTTCCCTATTCTAAACGGTTCACACTAAAAAAAATCACAAGCAAAATTTACCTAAAAATTTGAGTTGAATGGGTCAGGGATGATTTACTTTACAACTAAAGAGAATAGACTGAATTAGCTTGGTAAATTTTGCTTGAGTATTCAAGCTAAAGAAATTAGATACATTTTACCTAACAAATCCAGTAAATACTGCTTGAACGTTTGAATAAGCTTTACTTTTACAGAAGAAAAATTATATTTCATTATTAAAAACTACCCAGCACAAATTACGTGACAGATTGATGCGAATTGATTCCTCTTCTGATTCAATAAAACTGAATTAGTTAGTTTTTGTACAGTCGACCCAGTCAGAAGATCTTGTATTTTAAGATCTCATTAATAATTAATAATTTTTCAATTTGAATTATACATATATCCGCGACTAAAAACTGTTAAAGTAATTTTAGCTTTACTATTTAGACATTACTTAGATATTATTTCAGTAACTATTCCTAAAAATTTGCATTAATATTTGCCTAGCAAGTTCGGCACATTTTAATGAACTCCTGGTCCAGCAAGATCTACCCGAATAACTTAGGTAATATTTGCTTCTGATTTTTTCCGTCTGCAGCTGTTAACGTAGTAATCAAATTTGAACGAACTGATTCTCCTCGACCAATCTGCCACTCCTTCCAATAAAAATTCTGATATGACTTAAATAAGAAAAGAGCTAACAAGTATTTAATTATCATTATTGATTGCAAACAAATTCTCCAAAAAGTCGCCTGGGTATAATTCAGTATAAATTAAATAAACGTAAAAGAAACACAAAATCCGCTGATTAATTCACGCTGTTTGTCGCGGCCACGAATCATCAACATCCGCGCTCAGCCGCACGCATTAAATTTTCGTTATAATCAAAATTTCGTCGATTTAGCTGTGCGCGTCCCTCGTGATAGGAGCAAGCGGCGACGGTAGCAGCAACAGCAGCAACAGACCGGCGGCATATAATAATGACAGCAGCACCGAACGACAACGCAACCCCATCACACGCGCATACATACACACATAGATGTATGTGAGATAGTCGCACGAGTATGTGTGTGTGTGGCTCGGTTGCCCTCAAATCATCGAGGGTGTGAGGGGCAAATGACGTTCGGCCACGCGGAAGTAACGCGATAATGGCAGCCGTGAAAGGCAGTCCGCGCGCACTTCACGACCCCGCCACCTATATACATGCACGTACATGTATTTATATACATACACGTATGCATGTGTGTATATGGTGTGTGGCCCTGGGCTTTGATGTTCCGTTCTGTCTGTGTCTCACTCGTGTTTCAGTCGCGTGCTTTTTTCGCGCTCCGTCGAGCCTCCGATGCAGCTCTTTAAACATTTATTGATTTGCGCGCGGTCCGACGAGCGAGCGCGCGTGCGTTTGCGCCGGCAAATGGATTTGCGCTTTAGCGGAATGGAATTAGTTGCCTTTTTACCCGTGCGACGCTTCTGATATTTTTATTTCGATGCGCGACACAATGAAATTCAAGTCCATGTTGGTTGTGTGTTTATTAGGAATTGAAATTCTTTAGATGCGAATTAACGAGTGCCAAGTTGCCAGTGTTTGGATTAAATAAAAAAAATGAGATATAATAATGTTTATTTAACGTTCGTGTATGTTTAAGTTACAAGTGGGATTATTACTCCGAATAAAGATAACATTATACTATCATTGTAATCATAATGAATAAATGCATTTGAGATGTATGCTTGCTAATTAGATGTTAGCTTAGTATTATATTATTAAATGAGTTTCGTGTTCGCGTCGTCCAATTACAACGTGTGATGGAAAAAGCAATTTAAACACTTGTACGCTTAATTTGTAGCTACTTGTTTTAATCCCTTTTTAAATAAATAATTTTAAACCCGATTACAATAATTAGAATCAATTTTTCACAGCAAGTGCTGGAATTTTCTGTAATATCATTTAACTGCGAGTTAAACATTTATTCAAATAACCTTCTTTCTTAAATCCTCTTCAATAATAATCAGCTAAATTTAAATATAACACTTAAATCATTCAATCCGCTCTGCTAACAATTATTTTGCATAAAAGATAAAGTTTATTCGTTTTATTCACATCAAGTATCTCTATCGATATTCGCCGTCTAAAGAGCATTACATAATCCAATTCCCATTTACGAGGTACGAACAGTCGCTTCCAACGAAATTGACGTACATAGAGAGAGAGAGAGAGTCGAGCTCGCTGAGAAAACACACTGGCATGATCCCTTAATCACTCATTCGTCCCGAATAATCGCGGCATAATGGGGATGAAATTGCATTATCACTCCGGAGAGCGAAGACACGGACAAAGGTGAGAGTAAGAGAGAAGGATATATACACAGTGAGACGGAGGCGTGCGCGTGCGCGTGAAAGGCACGCGACTAGAAAATCATCTCTGCGGGAGGTCTGTCTCTCTCTCTCTCTCTCTCTCTGTCTCTTTCGACGTCGTTGAGGTCGCGTGTCTCTTGTATACGGATTTCTATCTCTCTCTGTCGAGGGAGAGAAGGAGGACGCGGATAACGACGTTCCCTTCTTGACGTATATATGTATATATATATATACACGTACGGCACTCGAGTGAACAGAAGAGAAAGAGAGAGAGAGAGAGAGAGAGAGAGAGAGAGAGAGAGAGAGAGAGCACAGTAATCTTCCATTCAGAAAAGTTAGCCGGGCATCCCCAGGTTAATTCGCTACTTGCATTCCACTCGATGGACACACGTGAATAATACGCCAGTCGCCCGTGAATAAATGGCCTCCCATTGTTCAATCAGCCATTTTATCGCGTATTTCTTCAGAGAAAAAAAAAGAAGGGAGGAAGACGGAGAAAGAGGGAAATGTAAAGGCTACTTTCGAGTGATCCGAATATCTTCTTTCCCCGATATAAACGAGGTTCGGTGGAAGAAAAAAAAGGAGGTTTCTTGCGGTCTATGGCCGTGATGTCTTTGATTTCCTACACCGCAAATTTTTCCTTTCACCGAACACTGTAATTCTCGGCTCCCGCGATTAGATTCTTCATTATGTCTCCTTTGCTTTGCGCTATGGGTCAAAATTCTGTAAATGTTTGCTTGTGCGCGGATCAGATCGATTGCGCTCTGATTAAGCGATTTTACCACGGCTAATGTACCTTCGACTACTGAATGGGTGAAAAAAATGTGCGCGCGCGGGATTTCTGCGGAATGAAAGAGTGGACGGTGCACTTTTGTTAAATTCGAGTTTGGAGGTATACTTAGCTATTGGCAAAGTAGTAAAGCCGAGGTATCGTTGTAATCGGCATTTACTCGGATGATTTTAAACGACGAAGGTATTAGTAGCTGTGGCGGCTCAAATTGCAAAATCACAGTACGGGAGGAATAACTGTAATCCTGCGCAAATGGACATAAAGGCTGTCAAGAACGTTGCAGTCGTGAATTCCACGTTATTATGTGGAATAAATGTTCGTTTGCAATAATCGGTGACTTTTCTGGCGGTAATATTGACGAATTTCTTAAATATTCATTGATCGATCGGTGGACTTGAAGAATCAAACGCATAAAGTATAACCAGTCTATCGGCCGAAGTTGAAATTCATATTGTCTAGACCGTCAAGGTTTGCAACCGCAGCTTCACTGAGGACGAGACAACGCAGTATCGATTCGCACGAAGGCATTACACGTATTTAAACGTTTTTCGAAATCCCTCCACGACGAGGTCGAGCAGTGGCAACGGCACGAGAGAGAGCGAGCGAGAGAGAGAGAAGAGAAGAGAGCAGCGCAGCTTGTCTCGAGACATACAAGAGCTGCAAGAATAAGACGTAAAAAACGAGAGCCCACGAGAGGCAAAGAAACGAGCAAGAGCAAGAGGCGCAACAAAAAAAATACGAGAAAGCCCAAAGGAAGAAATAGTCGAGCAAAACTAAAAATCGTGGCATTGGCATTCTCGAGAGGGATTTTCTCTAAAACCCCTCGTACTCTCTCTCTCTCTCTCTCTCTCTCTCCTCGCTCGCTTGCTCTCTTTGGCCATTGCTACACGAAGTAACCACAGGTCTCTCTACGGGCTATGCCAATTATCCGTACGAAGACACAACGCTCGCTTCTCTCTCTCTCTCTCGCACATACACACACACACTCATACTCAGACATACACACACACGCACACACGCGCGCACACAGACCGATACACACAAACAAACAAACACACGTACACACATGTACAGACAGCATACACGAAGAGCTTCGCAGTGAGAGAAACGCGCCTGGTAGATTCTGCGAAGGCAATTGGGCTTTCCGGAATTGACGGAGCCACGAATATCCTCGCTATCTCACGCCAGACCGAAGCTATGCGTATCTGTATATACCAGTCAAGGATGAGCGAAGACGAGGACCAGGATTAGTGTATAGGCAAGCTTTTGGGACCGAGCCGCCCGTCTTGTTTGAATCCGATGGGAACGGGAATAAAAGAGGGTCCTTTTGTTGATCTTGTTTTGGAGGATGGATGGTGAGGGTGGATTTTGTCTATTCGAGTGTAATTTTTGCAAAGGTGAAGGAAATCGTTAAATTTAGTTGTTAATTTAGTTTGACAATGTTTTTTTTTGTGATTAATTGTAATGCATTTTCTAAATGTGGATGAAATCATTTTAATGAACGATAAATCCGGTGCAAAAAGGGTTAGTATCTCCAATATATGGTAGAAAGTGTAAGTGACATAAAACTTACCAATATCACATTATTCATTCATAGACACATAACCAATATATCACAAAGCTGTTATCGAGCTATTAACGATGTTTCGCTTGTGCGCCGCAGCTATATTTTGACAATATATTGGCGGAAGCATTGACAAAATATTCATAACTTTTTGAAGCTCAAACATTTTATGTTCAAATTTATTACTACACCATATAACGATGTATTGTATTGCACAAATCATAAGATTGTTGAAAATCACCGATATTTTGGCAATTTTTTCTCCTAAGCGCTTAACAGCTTTGTGATATGTTAGCAATATGCCTTCTATGCTTTCTACAATGTGGGGGAGATACAAACCATTTTTGCATGGGAATTTTTTCTACTGCATATTAAAGATGGTAATATTCTTAAATAGTTACCGCAACCAAATTATTTCTATGAACTGTAGACTTCCAAATATTTCGTTATAGTGTCCGACTAAAAAGCTAGTATTAGGTATAACTGAAATCAAACTTCGATTACTGAAACAAAAATTAATTGACAAAGAAGATTGCGGTAATGGCTGTCACAGTAAATTGATCGTACACAAAAAGCTCACATTTAGCTGTCACATAGAAATTCTAAAGACTGTTTACTTTAGCTATGATATTAAAATGCCAATAGTTCTAGAACTAGACGGTCGAGGAATAAAAATTGCATGCGCTTAGTAACTGAGTAAGCAGCAACGCAAGCAGTTTTTCTCTCTCCGCAAAACCTGTTCTTTCTGTACAATTATCATTTAGAATGATGAAAAATATAAAATTAGCTGAGAATGATGCAGAATATCATGAAAGAACATATCAGAGATTGACAATTTAAATATCTGTTATTCCAACGTCACTCTTCATTTCTCTCATAACGTCTACAACATAGCGCAGCACGCAGGCAACTTCTACAGATCATTCTCTCATTCCCCAGCCTCAGAAGGTTGCATGCACTTTATCCACAATAGTCATAATTCTTTAATACACATCCTCAAACCCGTTAACCAACGATTGTATAATAACATTATAAAAAGTGCTTGTTATGGTAAATTTTGTCCAATGGATACTTTAGGTACATCTTAAGTACGAAATAGTCGTGGGGTTAGCAATTCGCTCCGGAAACCGCGCAATAAATCATTAAAAGAAGCCGCAGCTGTCCAGACACGAAAGCCTCGGAGCATTCGTCGAAACTCGCCAATAACATCTCCCGAAGCGAAGCACAGTGCCAAAAGACAGTTTAACCAAGTCTCTCTCTTTCTCATTCTCTCTCTAGACGCGAAAGCCAATTCTCTCCCTCCCTCCTGCCGAAAAATATCGATTTCAAATCTCTCACTCTAAAAAGTCCCAGCGCTATGGACTATACTTTTGTCTTTCCTTCAGCTGCCGACCGCTTCTTCTCCTCGCGAAACTCTGCACCGACCTACAAGCACAACACACACACACACACGCGCGTACATGAGCGCGCAGCACACGTACAAGCCAAACTCCCAAGCCTAACCCTCCCGGTGTCGGTAATGACAATCATTATAGAAATGATTGTAGCGGCGGCGGCGACGGCGTCGGCGGCGGCCAGCAGCGGCCCTCCGCTTTGCTGTGAGCTGGAGAGAACCGAAAGAATGAACAAGAGAGAGAGAGAGAGAGAGAGAGAGAAGCGACGAGGATCGACGAAGCAGACGATGTGGTCTATTGGGGGATGTAAACCGCCTTGTATATAGAGTCGCACCGTGAGCTTCGATGGGAACGGATTGTGTCACATGTTACTCCACAGCGGTTTTTGCGCCTTATCGCGATAAAAGTTCGACTTTACGCTCTCATCTCGACATCTATCCAGTATATTCCTAACGTATTGTGTGTGTGGG
>UELU01139316.1:0-23040 GCA_900490025.1 Megastigmus dorsalis | reverse complement strand
TTTAACGTCTTGGGGGCGGCGAACGATGGGCGTGCGAACTACCAGAAGCTCAAATATCTGGTGTTTCCATTTGTGAGTAAGCGAAGAGATTTTGGGAGTCTGTGAGAAAAAAGCTGGTTTATCTTCGCTGGAGCTGGGAACGGAGGAATATATCTCTGGCTTGTGTGTGTCATTTGGAGGAGCGAGGCTGAATATCTCGAAGTGTAACACAGTGAGAAAACGATGCGTATTGTGAATATAATTATGTCGAACGAATGTAATATATCATGGAAAGTGGTGCGTTCCGTAAAAAAATAAGAAGGGTGGAACGAACGCGGTATAATTTTAGGTGGAGAAAAATTATTGCGTGCAATGGATGGATAATAACAGATATCGAAGTGTTGAATTGAACTTGCGATCTCCCCGTCTGGACTGGTTCATAACCAAAGAAAGATCTCGTGCGATTTTTGAGTTTTATATCAGGGAGGAAAACAGCTTTATGCTGGATGAATACACAATTATCGTTAAAATATTCAGTGCGCCAGTACCACTCATTTGTTAATATTGAAAGGAATAACGAGTATGCAATATTCAGTGTCATTAAAGTCCCGCGAAACATTTTTAATTTCTCGGAGCGAGGATATACATTTTTCGTGACGTCGGAGAAATAAAAGATTCGGATACTTGAACTCGTGTAAATTCGTAATTATTTTCCTGCGAATTATCATCTAGAAAGTCGATAGCGTATCTCGAGTGCTCGAAAAAGTGGCAGCTGTATACTGAAAAGCTGCGGAGAAACGTTTCTGCGACTGCGCGTAACAATCGGGGGGGCCAGGTACCATGTACACACTCGATTCCACGAACTACCGAATATTTCGTAATCTTCGCTAATCTCAATAATTCGCGAAATCTCTCTCTCTCTCACCGTTGAGCGAGCAAAATTGAATCGTCGGTTTGGTCGCGCGGAACACGATTTTCCGGCGCACCTCGTTTATGTACCTATGCTCAATAAACGACGTAATAAGAATTCCCCACTTCTCGCTTGCATCTTCGCCTTTTCCAGTTAGCCAATGAGTCGCTCGTGGAGGAGGACTCGTTCCCCCCGATCAATGCTCGCCCGCTCTCCGCGTCTGTGTATTCATAGGGACACCAGGGAAAAAGGAAAATTGCCCGCTCGTTAAAAAGCTAAGAAATGGCCAGGAGAGCGAGCGCCTATGACTCATCGACACATGAGAGAGTCATGAGAAAACGATCTTATGCGCCGCCGCGGCTGACCGTTTTATATATATACGTGCGTTCGTGTACATGGCTTATTGTGAATTCGTGGTATCATTCAGTGCCGAGTATGTGAGGTAACGTTGGTTTTTCGCGAGTACCAGCACGATTGATATTACACATCTGAGCTAGCCGCGGTATATAAGCAATACGAGATGTATAGCGTACAGTTCCTCTTTCCGCGCGAAATTGCTGTTAGCCAATTACGCGGCTCTTACTTATCGCTCATTATGTTCGCCCGCCTTTAAGTTCCCGGACTTTTGCGCGTTTTAACGCTCGCCTATTCGCTGATTTCCTTTTTCTGAAGGCAGCTACCTTTTTTTGTTTGTCCTTCTCTCTCTCTCACTTCTTCTCTAATACCCCGACCACCTTCGCTCTTGTATACGTGTCTTATCCCTGAAAAATCGAGCCGATATTTTCGCCGCGAGGAAAGAGAATGTATAGCGAAGTCAATGGGGAAAATGTTTGCGTTGCGGTGTAAGCGGACTGTTTTAACGGCGTATATTCGGACGAGGCTATTAACCGAAGCGCGCTCGATTGATGGAAAGTGCCGAATCGATTCGACGGTCGGAGATTTCTGAATTGTAATCGCGCGCTCTCTGTTGCCGTTTGCGGAAGTTTAATGTGCGACTTGGTTCTCTGGTGTAAATCTAAATTGGAGACGTTTAATTCTGAAGCTTGAGTGGAGAGCAAAGACACCGTAGCTTGGGAATATCTCGAAGGAGTACTCGCCTTTTTTGCGATTAGTTGTAATTAAGTGGGATCCATTGATGTTTTACGATAGTTGATGAAAAGTGTTAGTTGAATTGGACAAGAATGGAATGAATTTAGGCATTCAGATGTAAAGATTAAATGAAATGAAACATTTTGTGCTTCGTCAAGTGATTATTTTGATTTCATTCTTTAAAACTGAATCAGTGTAACTCGCTGGGAAAATAGTAAATACAGCCACTACAGCGTTTTAGAACTTCGGTAAAATTATTATTTGAAAGTGGCAAGATTCCAAGATTTAGCTATTATGATTCTGACATTCTGAATGCAGCAATGAAGAAAGTTTATCAAAGCTTATCAAATTCATAACTTTTTACAGTTAAGTTTCCCTTTTTCAGAATTTCGCAACATTGGCCCGATATCGTCCAACTTCTCCAACATTTCCACTCGTTTCAGATCTCGAGAGTTATAAAGAGGATTGTGACACGGACTAAGACGAGTGTGCACCTTGCAAAACAAATTCTCTGAAGGATATATTTTCCGCGGTGGAAAATTGGAATGAAATTTATTGCCTTTGTATAAGAGAAAAGCAGTTTTTCGAGATATTACGATGTTTCGTGGAAGTTGAGCCGAGGTGCGGAGACTGTTTTCTCGCAATGTAGGCTCTCTCTCTCTCTCTCTCTCGCTTATATGCCAGTCTATGCCTTAGCAGCCGCGCGCAATGGCACTTACATAAACCGCCAATGAAGAAACGTACATGAGCATTGGCAAAGTATCATTGGAAAATCAAGTTTTATTATCCGCAATAACCATTGTTTCGAACGCAGAGAGTCGTAGAATCGCAGCCAGCTAAAAATACCGCGGCGTGTATTCCACTTTCCGAAATTCACCTTGCCCCGCGTGCAGCATAGGATCTCCTCACGGATATCTGTGCGAGCATAAGTATAAACGACAGAAAATTCATCTGTAACGCAGGCCAAAGGAATCCTTTATTCTAAAGCGATGTCAATATATATACGCTCGCGTGGAGCGATGCCCACTTTGCAATTATCATTTCGGCGTCGATTTCTCAGCACCGTCCGATCCTACTCATCCGTATCATCCGCGTGTAAATTTTTTCCAGAGCGGACATTATTCCGAAAGCCATAGAAAGCTCTCGGCGAGATTAGCATCGCAACTGTCATATACTCGATTCTCGACTATAACCAAGCCGGCAGCCTAGGCCAAAAGTATGCAGTAGCGAAATGCATAACGCCTGGCATTCCAAGCGGTTCCGAGAACTGCGGCCGGTAGCCGAAGAAGAAAAGCGTTCGCGGAAAAGGCACCAAAAACGCCAGAAAAGTAGCAACGGCACCGTATCTGCTGCGCGCACCGGTATACGCACACTTTTCCCTCTCTCTCTCTCTCTTTCTCTCTCTCTTTCTCAAATGTATCCTTTGTGTGTTGTCCGCTCGAGCGGCGCAGCAATTTCGGCGAGTGTGCGGCAGCAAATCTTTAGGTCCGCGTGCGGTGCTATGGAAAATTTTTTGCGAGCCTCGAGAGAGAGAGAGAGAGAGAGCCGCGGCAACACCTAGTTAATAGCCTCGCCTCGTGCATATCCAATGCGCCCACCTGAAAACGACAGTCGTAGAAACAATCGTGCACATTCTCGCGTTTCCTTCTTTTTTCCTTCCTCTCTCTCTCTCTCTCTCTCTGCCTCTCTCGATGACCCGCGTGCTCGAAATCGGAGCGCGAGCGTGTACACGTATATATATATGGTGAAAAAAAAATGCGGGAGAGGCGGTCTGGCCGTGCATAATAAAAGACAAAAATATAAATGCCGAATGGAAATTGTCTCGGGTGCTGCAGTTATACGAGCGAGAGAGATACATATAGAGAAAGAGAGAGAGAGAGAGAACTCCCGTGAGCAGAGCGGGCTGAAAAGTAGATTTCACGCGCGCCGGCGCTCCATTTTCGGAGGCGAACATAAACTCGGCTTCCGAGAAAATTTCTTACCCGAGACCCGCTACCACGAGTGCGCGCGCGCATATATACAACTCGCTCTTGCGTTTCTCTCTCTCTCTCTCTCTCTCTCTCTCTCACTCACTCCTTGCACAAGGATACATATAACACTCATGTATATACATATACACACGGATATATAGCAGGTAGATGCATGTAGGAGCCTCGGTGCGCGCATAGGCCTTCTTTTACTCACGGAAAATATAATGATGGCGAACGGCGCTCGCAGCAGCAGCAGCAGCAGCAACAGCAGCACCAACTCTCCGGGGTTCGGCCTCAAACGCGAGAGAGAGAGAGAGAGAGAGAGAGAGAGAAAGAGAGAGAGAGACTCGGCCTCGGCGCGTTGGAAAGCCAACGATAAGGAGGGAGTGTCTACTGCTGCCATAATGATAGCCCTGCGAACGCCTCTGACTCTCCCTGCGCGATGTGCTACGTACACGTACACCAACACACACGCACACGCACATGCACACACTCGCGCGCGAACCGACGCTTTTACATATATGCACAGCTCGCGCGCATATAATGTTTCCGCGTACGTATACGCATGCAGAGGAGAAACGCGTATCTCTGTGTGCAGTTCACGTTGCCATGTGTATGCATACGCTCGTTCGACTTGCGAGGTCTCGGTGCTGCACCGAGACGTGTATGTGTACGGGCTCCTCTCTCTCTCTCTCACGTCCGCTCATATACGTTCTCCCTCTCGCGTGCTCGTAAGCTATATGCAGCGCGAGCTTTCGCGAAGGATAGAAGGATCGCGAGCTTACGTTGTACACACACACACGCGCGCGAGAGGCTGAGAGAGAGGAGTTTTGTACATTCGCAAAGGGGCTCTCCATATCTTTATGCGCGTATCTTTATGTGTACGAAACTCGCTTACGTGCGCGCTTATGTGTACATGTTTATGTATATGTATATACCTTATATACCTTGCATATATACATATATAGGCGTGAGTGCGTGAAAAAGTTGGGAACGAGTGTATGGAGGGCTTCGGGATATATGCGGGTGAGGGCCACCAGCGGCGATGATCGCATCGTCGAACTACTCCGCGCAGAGAAGCACATTCTCGACCTCTTGACGCGTTTATGCGAGTCTGTTGTTGTTGTTTGGATTAACGCGCTGGGCTCTGTGCTGCTGCTGCTGCTGCTGCTGCCTTTTGTCCTGCAAAATGGATAAGAGGATTTGTTCCTGTTTCCAGTTTTGAGATGTGTAGCTGTTTGTTGCTTAGCGAAGGCTGATTGGCTCCTATAAAGTGAGAAGGTTCTACCTATGTTATCGTACTCGCCGTAGAAGATAAAAAATAAAACTTTCGTACCTAAAATGGATCAGACATCAGTCAAAACATGTGACTGATTTTTTAAAAAGTTTTTATTCATTGAAGTTGAGACTTCAAAAGATTTTCTCTAGCTAAAAACTCACTAACTGTGATCTCTCAATTAATATTTTAAATGACTTGAATTCTATATGTCAATCTTGCTAGACTGTTATGTAATGGATATAGAATTTTTCTTATTGATCAGGCTTCTTATGTTCACAAACTTGTATTTAAGAAACCCATGCCAAGTTCTGTATATTCAAACTTTTTAAAACGTCGAAGGGCTGAATATGAATGACGTCTTCAACTACTTGGCAGTATCTACTTTTACATAATTTGTATGGTGCAAAAATTTAAATTTAATGTTCTTTATGTTCCCATCGCTTAAGAAATGCAAATGTCATTTCATAAATGTATCGCACTTTTTCTTCTACGGACAACTTTTGGGGTTTTCTTTAACATGAAGATGAGCTTTTATAAATTTCAAAAACACAATTTTTTCTATTTTAAATAAGTTAAAACTAAAGAAAAAAGCATAGAACTAAAATAAGCTTCATTTTATACCGCAGTGTCTTTCCGTACTCGGCTCATTCTACTTCACGTGCATAGATACCTATCATTTTCGCGCTGCTTAATTAACTTTAATAGCATTTTTCTCGACTGCACCTGTAAATTTTGGACCTGCAGCGACACCCGACACAATGTACACAGTTCTAGTGTCAATCGTTTCAAGTTACCCGAATATTGGTTCTATTTACAAAACGAACTCGGGTCGAAGTATCGGTTGTAACAAATGCTTCAAAATGGCTGTTACAAGGACTCGCTGCTCTCGTTTCTTTTTTCTGTTTTTTTTTTTTTTACAGCAAACAGTATAATTTACTCTTGAATCACTAAAATTATGGACACAATTTGCTTTTCTTTTTACGGATCGAAATCTGTTTATGTTGCTCAACTTCATTGCACTTACTGAATGCTGCACCTATTCACGGATCATCGTTTTCTTATATTTTCTAAAAATAAATAAATTTCTGAGAGATATATACATGAAGTATTGTTTACGCTGCTAGAAAAGACTTCTCATAAACATTTTTTCATTTTAATATTTCTTAAATATGTACTGCTATCGATGTCAAATCGATATTGTTTTAATTTATTTTGAACAAAATATTACATATACACGAGTTATATTTATATGTATAGTTGACAGAATACTGGGTTAACATGAGCTTCTCTGATAAATAGACAATAGTGACACTCTAACGATATCCAATTCAATATTATCCAAAGCTTAAATATAATGGTTTAAACTAATTCAAAACTATAATCATACAATATGTTTATTGTATTTAGTTTCGTGTACATTTACATATTGGAAGTGCTTCTTTCTCTCTTTTTTATTTATATCGATAAATATTTTTTATCCATTTTGTAAAACAGAATTCCTACAAAATTCCTTCAATATTTACTTTTTGCCAATTCTTGAATGCTCTTTTTCCATGCCTACCACTGGAAACAATTTTTTTTTTAATTTATATTTTTTATTATATACGTGACTATCGGAATTAGGGTTACATCTTGAATTTGAATTTCAAGAAGTTTTAGCATGATCAGTGAGTATTTTATAAATATATACAATTCATTGAGTCGTAACACAAAAATTCAATATGTATTTGCAATCTTGTTCCGTTATTCTGTTTTTAAATGAGTTCGAGTATAATTATCTTGAAGTTGACATCTAAAATGACAATAGGATTCACCTGAAAAAAAAAATTACTGTGGGTTCCAGTATTTTCAATGATTTTAAAGTATAATAAAAAGAATGAATGATTTTGATTTAATATCAAGGTTTTTATACATTTGTTTGTTTGCATATATTTGATCTTCTTCAAAATCCTTTCCGTCACATAAGAGGGTCAATTTTATTTTGAATTTAAGTGAACTTTATACACTCTAAGCGGTAGTATAAGTTTCATATATTCTTTTTGTAATTTTATGAGGGCAAGTATAGAATCTCATTCGGAAGTAATAGCACAGAAAAACAATACGTTGGATTTCCTTGAACATACATGAAATAGATGCATAAAGTCATCAGAACTATTTCAATCATTCATTTTACTATGTCTATTAGTTGCGCCTTATTGAACCAAGTTATTCATCGGAGTAATCAATGATTTTTTTTTCCTATGATCAAACTTGATAGTTGTCCGAAAGATATTAGTAAACCAGTCTACCCAAACGTCGGTGAAAACCTTGCAATTAATAGGTACGGTTTTTCATTGGACCGTTTCTAGATCAATGAAATTCCTACCGATTTTATGTAATAAAGATAAAACTTAAAGATATATAAAAGATGAAAATGGAATCTAGTTAATGTCGAACTGGATCACAAAGATAATTCAATATTTACAACTATGTATACTTTTATAAATAAGACATGGCAATATATAGAATAAAAAATTGCAGTTTAAAAATGCTCAAAGATCGATAAATCCGTACACCATTGTGAATTCGAGCGTCAAAACAGCACAACTCCCATAATTCCCACAGCACATAATCTTCCTCCGCTGCAGCGAGGCTTTACGGATTTGAGATCGCGTAGATCCCGCATCGATGGACGAGCGCCTCGCTCACGCAGAAAAAGAAAATCATAAGAAACGTAGCGTGTAAGAGAGAGAGAGAGAGAGAGAGAGAGAGAGAGAAATATCAAACGCTCCTTTTTTACCACGCTTACAAGCTGGCAACACTCGCTACAACAAACGGCTTACAAAAGACCATAAACGCTCCCTTTAGCATCAACACTCTATATTTCTTACTTTCGTCCCACCGAGCGAACCTCCAGTCTTTCTCTCCTTCCTCCTCCTCCTCCTCCTCCTCCTCCTCCTCCTCTTCCTCCTCTCTTCCTTATCCACCGCAAGAAAGGCGAGCGCGAGGCATAATAAAAATGAGGATTTTTCGATCGAAGCCTCACCCTCTTTCTCCCTTCGCCTAGGCTTCCACACACATACACACCGAGAGACAGAGAGAACGCGTTGTGTTCTCCACACGTGCAAGTTCGCAGAAAGTCAGCGATTGGCCGGACTCGGCTCGGATTCATTAGCGCGCCGTCGCCTATTGGCCGAGAGGCCTCTCCGGCTAAGAGAGAAAGAGAGAGAGAGAGAGAGTGAGAGAGAGAGAGAGAAACCTACGGGCTCTTCCTTTTGCGCCGAGCAGCCACACAGTAATGACCTGCTGCGCTTCTCTCTCTCTCTTTCTCGTCCTACACCGTGCCTGTGCAGAGGAGCGATCGTGCATGGTAGATAGCCTCCTGCGCGCACACACACACACACACGTACACGCACACAGCCGAGCTTTCGCCTTGCACGTATATATTGCATGTATGTAGACGAAGGTGAGGGTATGTATATGCGGCTCTCGTCTCTCTTTCTCTCCGCGTTCGGCGAGAGGCATACACAAAAGGCGGAGACCACGCGCGGAGAGCTCGCACAGGGCATATATAGCTCGCAGGCTAGCTTATATACATATATATATATATAGACGTATGTAAGTGTGTGTGTGTGTGTGTGTTGCGCGTGTGTGCGGAGCGCGAGTTTGAATCGCAAATGGGACTTGACCACGCACGGCTTTTGGCTCTTTCTCGGTTGGATATATCTTGCAACCCCCTTGTCGCAACCTTTACGACCCCCGCTCACTCTCTCTTGGCTTTGTTGCCTCCTACCATATGCTACATTTATAGATATATAAACTCTGTGTACGTGTGTATGTGTGCATGCGGTATACTTATACATGAAGAGATGTGATACATGTGCGGAGAGAGAGAGAGAGAGAGAGAGAGAGAGAGAGAGAGAGAGACGAAGGTGATCGGGCGGCGAAGTTAAATTGGCGGATCGAACGTCGCTAAATTTCTCGAGCCTCAAATTGCACGTGTAGCACGGTTTAGATCGAAACCGACTCGAACCAGTCCCTGTACACGTATATACATGCATCTGCAGTGCGAGTCTGTCTGCCTGTGTGTGTGTATGTGGTGCACGCTGCCCATTAACGGAGCTCGTCTCTTCGCTATCCTCTCTCTCTCTCTCTCTCTCTCTGTCTCTCTCCCTTTTCCATTCTGTCTGTACACGTATATCTATATGGGTACCTCATGTACAAGAGTTGTGTAGAGGCAGCGATGAAGGTATGGGAGACGAAAGAGAGAGAGAGAGAGAGAGAGGCAGGTTTGGCCCAATATCCGGTTGCAATCGATTCGCGTCGATGGCGAATATCTATATGTAGTGTGCGTAGTAGGGCTGCGAGTCTGTAGCCTCCGTCAGCGTTCGCATGGACTTTCAGCTTGGCTCCTATGTTCTACGCGTGCATTTTGTCTCGCTGTTTTTCATCTTGATTATGGTCGGATTTTGAGTTCTCGTGATAATAGAGTTTTGCTGATTCGTGGCTGGTGGGGTTTGTTGTAAGCGGATTTTTTGTATCGGTGAATATCTTTGGTGTAATGAGTTAGTGTAGAGTAGTATACTTTGAGTCGCGTTGAATTATTGATGCACAAAAGGCAATTCGGCATCAGCTTTGAATGAATAGTTATGCACGCATGTACAGTATTAAAGGTGTAAGCGGCTATTCAAAGATCTTATGATTGAGTTGGAGAGTATTAGATGTTTCATGCAGTAAGGGATGCTGCTTCTTTTTATTATATAATTAACCTATTACAGTAAAACTAAAAAAGAAAACAGTGGTTTTTTTTTAAACCGCGTATACAAGGAATCGTTTAGCTTGAAAAACACTTTATAAAGCAATTTCTAGGTATAAAGATGTTCTTTATCTACAATTGCGCACAGTTGTACAAATATATACAAAATGGCGGTTTTACGAGAATAGAAAACAGCGGGAACTTGTTTGTTCAGGTCGAGCCGCGGGATACACACGCACACAAGATGAATATTCTATGATCTGTTTTAGTTTAATATCTTTAATTATAAGCGAATTGGGTGCGATTACAAATAAAGACTCGAGCGCGGAGAGAACATGTTCCAAACACAAGCACCGCACCGCACTTTAATAATTGTTAAAAATCCCCACTTCTGCACGTAAGAAGCATATAGGCGGTACGTAAGCGGCTGTACGTGCTTCTATATAAAAAGATAAGTTGTCCGTGCAACGCGCGCACGCCGGGATTGGAAAGGATTCTTTATATCGACTCATTTTTCGAAACTGCTTTAGAAAGTCCGCCATTCCGCGTACAACAACAGCCAGTGTTTTTACTATGAGAGTCCATTGCACGAGCAAACATAACCTCGAAAAAGAAAACAAAAACGAGCGGCTCGCTCCAATGTCCACTTATAGGAGAACGCCCACGATACGAGGATCATTCCTTAGAAATCCATTCCCAGTGGCGTTCCAGGAACCTCGCGCATCGTAAACCGCGCAGGAAACCCATCGCTTCATTCAACATAATCAACGCAGCAAGTCGTCCAGAGAATGTCGTGCGATAACCAAAAAAGGGTCATGCGTGGCGCGCAGGTTGTAATTCGACTGCTACGTCGGCCGTAAGACAGACGGACGGAACGGAGAGGAAAAATGGAGCAGAGGGCAATTGCTGCGAGGTCCAGGGACAATTGGCGCTACGAGTACCTTCAATTATAGCTCGAGCATCATCGTAGTCGGTCCCTGTGCACCGTTGCTGCGCTGCTCTGCACCCCATCGATGTACACACCAGTCAACCTCTTCTTCTTCTTCTTCCTTCTATATACATATATATATGCGAACTCTTGTGGTGGCTGTGTATCGGGTATAGGGGCACACTGTACTATGATTTTAGGTTGTGTGGTACTCGATGAGGCCGCCTTTATGGTGCGCCAACGCGTGATGCTCGCCGAGAGAGCTGAATTGCTGTGGATGCTGTTGTAAGCATGGGCTTTTAGCGGGCATTCAATGTTTTCGGGACTGTTATTTGGTATTGATATGTGTTTTTGTTCATAAAGTTATGACGATGTTTGACGGAAAGAATGATGGCATTCTGTAATTAATTTTCAATAAAGGCAATATTGAAATATCTGTTTATATATACTTATTATTTATGTTACCTATTTATTAAATGCAAGCGAGTTTAAAATAAGTATAGTTTATTTTAATTTTAGTAACAGCTTAATTTTTTTAGATATTATTCGTACTTACATTTTCAACACTTCAATTGGTGAAGCAGATTCATACCGTATTTGTTCATTTTATTATATTCATAATTTATACTGACATTCTTCGCTATTATTATTAATTTTGTTTCATTTTGTATACTATAGAATATATAATAAAGGCATAAAAGCGTGTATTATCAAATTTTTAATTACATATTTCTTAAATATATTTAAATTATTATACCTTACCATTGTTGTATTATTTGCGCCTTAAATATATTTTTATAAAACTTTAGCAGTATAGTTTCTTACCTGAAGTTAGACGGTCAAAAAGTTTTATAACTAAAAATATCATTATAAAAAGTATCTTATTGTAAAATGTGCATTGGTCCTTTGTCTGATCGAAGCGCATATTCTCTTACAAATTCTATGCAAAAGCGACGGTACATCGTTCTAAAGGAAGATTGTCATAGTCAAAATCGATTTAAATTTTAAATAATGTTTCTTTTAGACCAACAATGAATCCTTTACAATTATTTTGTAGAATTCAGATATAGATCGATGCAGACGCGAAACAACATAGTGGGAGTAAGACGATTTGTAAGCATTATTGTCTGCACAACTTGTTTCTTAAGATGTAAATAGTCAAACAATAAAATCAATTATTTTTTAAACAATTATAGAACTAATTTCTAACTCTTACTTAACACGATCAAATATTCCAAAAAAATCCTCCACAACAACTCCGACGCGCGCGCGCCAACATCGGCATTTTCATTTTACTCCCTTACGTACACTCTCGCTCCATAAAGCTTCCCCATAACGGGGCGCAGGCATAAAATGGCTATTGAAACGTGACTTTTGCGTTGGCAAATATGGATCGCGCGGAGGATTCCCAACGCGGAGGCGGGGGAGGAGGGGAAGAGGGAGGCAGGCAGGCAGCAGGAGGGCGAGGCGCCGAGCGGGTCGGAGAGTCGCGGCGTTACCATGGCAACAACGATCCCTCAGTAGCTGCTGCTGCCGCCGCCGCCGAACCCTCCTACACACCCTTCATTCAACTCTGCTGCTGCTGCTGCTGCTACTACTGCTGCTACCACTGCCGCTGCCGCCCCCGCCCTCTATAATCCTCCCCTGGCTTCCAACTCCAAGACATGTACTCGGCGAGCGCTTCGTGCGACCTGCGCTTTATACGCAATTTCAGCTCTTTAAGGGGATGTAGTCACCTAAACATTGATACGCACTTTAAATTCGAAAATTTGGTTTTAATTTGGGGATGATTTCGCAAGGGTTGATGGAGCGTTTGCAGTTTTGCTGTCAGGTAATTTATTCTGAATTAGTTTGTGGATAGTGCCAGAAAATTCGAGTTTAAAGAGCATCAATAAGGATACGAGAAGCGGTAGACCAATCCGATATTTCCAACATCTATTTACATGCATCAATTTGTTTTTTAGGAAGCTCCATAATAAATTGTATAAATAAAGGCTACCTAGGGTAGATGTACCTGTTTTGGCTACTGCTCCTTTTCTGGCCATGTTTCATACACGGAGAAAAAGGATGTAGCAATATTTACGATGAATATACGAAAAATTACTATGTTGCGTACAAAAGCTGTGATATACTCATTTTATGGAGATTTTTCTTATGTTTATAACAAAAATTACTATTCAACATAGCAATTTTTATAGAAATTTATAGCCAAAATTACTATGTCCATAGTAATATTTGTTATGAATATAAGAAAAATCGCCATACAATGAGTATATCACAGCTTTGGTACGCAACATAGTAATTTTTCGTATATTCATCATAAATATTGCTACATCCTTTTTCTCCGTGTACAAATCTTTTATTTGAAACAATAAAAAATATTTAAATTATAAATGTAACAATTGATCAATCAATGGAACAATTGATATGATGGTATATTAATTTATAATTATCAGAATTTTGTAATAAATGTGTCCACAACTGGCACTTAGGTGGCCAAAGTCGGTACTTTTACTCTGTAGTACAAATTTTAAAACAAATCTCTTTTACTTATTAATGTAAGCCTTTTAGGATGCATATAAGTATATTTGTATACAATAACTGATTGTTTACTTCAATATTGGAATGATAAAGCTAAAATGACATGCCCTTATTCAATCACGAATTTTCCGGAGTACTGCAAGATTCATCATATTACATCTACAGGGTGTAACGAGGTACGATTCAGGCAGCTCAGATATTCGTTCACTCATTAAAAGGGATTAGATATGTATATATGTTATTCATCGTGCAATATTTTATCACAGAATTCATTTGAGAAAATGATAATGAAATGTAGTTTAAAACAGTATTTAAATAATAAAGGATTAACCGGCTTATAAGGGAACAAGTACGATTTATAAAAACTGCCTTTTTCTCGTTGTTGAATACACTTAACCATAAATTATTTATTATTTTAATTAAAAAGAAAATGAAGATTTTACATGCAAAATGTAGTTTTAGCATAAATTACATCATGTTTATTAATTACAGTACGTAGACGTTTAAAAAAAAAATACGTACCAATCTGCTTGATTCTTACTTTTCAAAATTAATACGACACCATCAAACATTTCATTCAAGTTGCAAATAATTATCATGAATAAATTGAAAAAAAAAATAGCTGTTATAAATGACTATTCAATTTCAACAAGATGGGACAAATTTGCATCGACGTCGCACTTCAAGTATAAATTATAGTCACTTTCGTACGATGGTATACCTCGATATAAAGTCAATCCGGAAGCAAAGTGCCCCCATAACGGCAGCCGGTCAAAAATTTTAATACAAAATCCAACGCTGCCCACAACTTCGTCCACAACACTCGCGAAAACTGTCTCCTATATACCCATCAATTTGCACGTAGTACCAGCGATCTATCCCTGAAACTTCATAATTACGCTTCAAGAATTAACCAACAAATTGCTTCCTCAGAATTTCAAACTCTTCTCGCAGCGTACCGACGGCAGACAGAGGAGAGGTGAACCATATATCGGGAGAGAATTAAAAAGCCGTGGCGACGAGCGCATCTAAATATCATCGAAGAGGTGGGCGCCGCGCCGGTCGGTTCCCGATTAACATAATATCTCTGCGCGCTCGCTTTCGTATTCAAAACGCGGACGAGCGTATAATGCTACTCTCTCTCTCTCTCTCTCTCTCTCTCTCTCTCTCTCTTTCGATCCGTGTTTACACTAATATCAGGTTAGACGAGGCTCTAAGATCATAATGAGGCCCCGATCGAATTAGATGTCGATATACCTCTGGACATTTTTTTCAAAGCTCCCGCCGCTAAATTATATTATACGCGAGATCGTTCGGGGGGCCTATATACGGGGAATGTAAAACCAATGCGCGCCGCGGAGAAGCTGATGCTGCTCTTCTCTTTACCTTTCTTTTCTTTTTTTGCGGGATTTCAACGGCGCGTCGTCAGGCAGCTTCACTCCCTTGTAATTTAATTTCTATACCAGCAGCAGCAGCAGCTCGAGACGATCGCTTGTGTGTGTGTATGTGTGTCTTCTCGGAAGGTAGACAATTCGCTGGGATCGAGGTCACACTACGATTATTTCCTCGGTGTGTGTGTGTGTGTGTGTGTGTGTGCTTTGTGCGACGATGGAATTTTGGCGACGACGTTTATTTGTGAATTCGGTGGAAAATGTGTTTGCGGTTAATGGGATTTGGATCAGTCGCTTTGGTGTCTTCTACTTTTGGGTCTGAAATGCTGTGGTTTAAGGATGGGGTGGATAGTTTGGTTGTTCTGGAGAATGGGGATGGCATCGTTTACTTTTTAGGTTATTTTTAAATGTATTTTGTGGTGGTTTATAGTGTGCTGATTGATACATATCATAAACGTATAAATTGTACAAGTATTCTGCATTATAAAAAAAGTATAAAAACTTTTGACGATGTGCGAATCGAAAATGTTTATAAGTACTTGAAATACTCCGGCTTCTTAAACAGTAATTAATTAACTACATTTAATAACTTTTAGAAATTGTTATTAGTCGGATTTAACTTTCAATTTGGTGCAGTAGTTATTTCCAGAAAATTTATCGATTCCATTCATGCCTATCTCCCTTATAGGTAGAATGCAAAGGACAAAAAGACAATGGGTGGAACAAAAGCGAGCACTTCAATATTCAAAGTCGCTGCCATATTGTACCTTTATTAGATTATTTTTCTTTTATTAAATTTGAGCCCTTCTTTAATTCTAATACAGTTGATGGATACTCTTATTCATCTAAAATTGTGCCAGTTTCTTTAAAAACAGCTTAATTGTTATTTAATAAAAAATACGTTCACTACGATTGAGATAGAATTCATGCTTCAATATTCGTACGAAATCTGTAGTTGCATTGTTTAATGTTCACTATTAATCAAAAATTTTAAGAAGTACTTTCAATGTAGTATTGAGGACTTTAACTATAAAATTTAATTTCACAATAAAGTCACAATTATTTTACACGTATCACTTTCGCTGATAGCTAAAACAAATTTTCCAATATTGCACAAAGACGGCGAGAAAGAATTTAAATTCAAAGAGTCGCGCATCCGTCGGTTAATAAAGCCGCTCTGATACCTCAACTATTCCGACGCGAAATCCTCTCTCGTCCAGCACCTCAACGCTAATAAAGAAATTAAAGTAATAAATCCCCCAAAAGCAACGTACAAGCACATAAATAAAGTACCCTTTAAAATGGCATCGCCAACTTCCTTAACTTACCGTTCGCGCGCTTATACACATCGATTTAATTCTATTTTTCTTCATCTTTGTCCGCGGCGCTCGGGGCAAATGGCGCGATGCGTCGTAGCGCGGCATCCATGGAAGCCGTCGTTTGCAACTCGATATATATCCAGTGCAGCATCGGGACCCGGCGGCGCTGCCAAACCGCGTGTAACATAACGAGCGAATTCAGCAGCTCATTAATCCCTCGGCCCGCTTTATCGCTTTATCGCGGACTAGCTAACTCGAGTTGAAAATAAAAGAAGAAGAAGAAGATGAAGAAGTAGCAGCAGCGAGAAATTCTCTCCTTTTTTTTCCCTTTCTATATAAAACTCGGTGTATAGACTCGCTCGAGGAAGCTCATGAATATTTATCCGCGACTTGACCGCGCGCGGACGCAGCCGTCTTGTGCAGATTAAAGCGGTTTTGACGCTTCGTTAGTCGTCCGAACAAAGCCGCTTTATCCGCTATCGTCTTTCCCTCAGCCATAGCTACTTTTGCTGTTGCCTCGTTTCTTTCACCTTTTTTCTTTTTTTCGTATTCCAGAGCCGCGCAGCAACTGGCGGCTAATTAGACGAGGTGTATAATCGATTCCGCGCGGTTGTTATAGCGCGACATTTTTAGGTAAGCCTTTAATTAGCGCCGATGGCCGATTCGGTTCCGATCGCTCTACTTTCCTGTTATCGGCTAAACGCTTTATTAGCGCGACCAATCCTTTAAACAACAGAGTGCGCGCAGTTTCAACGGTTAATTCACTCGCGACAACACGATAATCCGATCCTTGTAGCCCCGCTCGTCGACGGCTTCAGTCGGTATAAGTAAGAATCAACAGTTTTTGCGCGAAACGAGCTTTTGTGCCTCGTACTACTATCACCGGCTGCGAGCTCCAACCCCCCCTCGTCATATAAAGTGCGACTCTGTCAGGAGTATATACATATAGTCCTCTCTCCGCGCGGGCGTATAATATATATATATATATATATAAAAGTGCCATTAGTGGGGCGACGCATAGCTCGAGCACTTTAGAAGCTTCCAGCCCAGCCTCCGACATAACAGCTCCAGCTTTGAGTGGAGCTTCACACACACATACACACACACACACACACACACATAAACACACAGACACACATATACAGTCTTCCGTACTCGTCAACTGCGGGGAATAGAATTTGAATTACATTCGCGAGTCGCATTGTCTCGTCCTCTCTCTCTCCCCATCTCGTTTTTTAGTTAATTTCACAACGACGTATAGACTACACTGTCTACACATTCGGATTCAGTGGCTTTGAATTTCTCCTCGAGCTTCTCTCTCTCTTTTTCTGTGTATGTATATGTATACGCGAATCGTAACGAAAACGCGTGTTTCTAGATTTCTAAACCGGATAGTTTATTCAGTCGCACTGAAAGTTTACGGCTGATGCACTACTGCGTACCGAATGATACACTTTTTTTTTGTTCTTCCTCTCTCTCTCTCTCTCTTCTGCAGTTCCATAGTTTTCTCCTCGGATTGTTAAGGATGCAAATTTATTGGTACAAGGTTTTATGGCACTGCACTCGGTCCCTTATTACCAATGTAAATAAATCGACTATTTATTCATTTATTTCGCGGCGCAAAGCAGAGCGTTACAAGCGCATCGGTCTCTCTCTCCCTCGTGGTTTATATAAACACTTTAGCGCGGCAAAAACGTGCGCGGATTTTCGCACGCACATCGTCCCGTTTATTCCCGCAAAAATTTCGTTTAATTTTTGTCGGCGTGCATTAGTGCATCTCGTATAACGTATATATTCTTTAGAATTTAGATTAAGGACGAGGGTGAGGTTGGTATTGCGAGTTGCGCACCGATGAATATTTCGCCGTCGGTTTCGCCCGTTCGAGCGGACCGCACACTGCGAGAATTTTTTAAACGCTCGCGAGCGTATATATCATTGGAGGCGAGGAGGAACAGCCGCAGCAGCGAACAGCAGTTGGAATGCTGGAAAAAATTTGCACTCGCGTGACTATTGTAAGTCGATTATGTTTCGCTGGCTCGGAAAAAAAAAAAACCCAAAAAAAAACAGAAACAAAAAAAAGGGAGAGCGAGACGCGCGCGCGCGCATACGTTAGTGCGTCGTAGCCGCGAGGGCAGCTTTGCCGTTCGGAATTAATGTGTTTTTAATAGTGACAGAAGCATAATCGAGGTCCTTTCCTCCTGGGCCGACGCTCGCGGTTTCGCTTCTCGGAATCCGTCGAGGGCCCCCGACGCTCAATGCGCTCCTCTCTTGCTGAGCTTGCGCGCGCGCCGCCGCCGTCGCCGCCCGAGAGCAGAGCTCTTATAACGACGAGCACGTCTTAGCCGCCGCCACCACTGCTGCAGGTAAGTGTGCTGTTGCTGCTGCTGCTGCTGCATGTGCACGGGTCTTTTTTCGTTTTTCAATTACCACTTTTGCCGAGATGCCTTGGCTTTTGAAGGCTTCTTCGAGTGCTTTGGGTGAGAAAGATGTGTGTGGTTTTGCGGAGGGTGGAGAAATTGGTGGATCTTTGCTGCGGGGATTTGATTTGCTGCGGTGCATCGGGGAAAGCGTCTTTTGATATACGTTGCGGGTCATATTACTTCGTTGGGTTGAATATTTGGTGGGTTCGAGTTGTAAAACACGTGATAAAGTTGACTAGACGGGTAGAAAATTGGATATTTTAACCGAAGCTAATGGCATCGCACTACATTTTAAGGAAATAGGACTGAAATGTTTCGGTGCATTTGTGGTTGCGAGGCAGAAGGGCACAAAGTTTATTTTCACAATTCTTAAGATATAGCAAATATTATGAATATTGTAATTGCAAGGTAATATTAAAGTAAATACATGCGAGTTGTATAATATTAAGATATAAAATAAGTAAGAATTTGAAATGCGTATGGAATCGTTGATACCACTCGCAAATCGTAGTTGGCTTTAGCCAAACATTTCGCCAAGCAGCTCAGCGCTGGTTGGACAAAACAAATTGACGATGTAAAATAGTCAGATAGAATTGGAGGGGGCATAGTATAGATCGTTTTTGTTCGAGACGGTTGAGCAAAAATTATATCGAATATGTACAGGCGTTAAATTTCGATTCGTTCACTCGAGAAAACATACCGCCAGTAACAGCCATTTTCCTGTTGTACTATATCCACGATTTTCCTTTCTGTTATACACACACACACACACACACACACCAACATGTCGTATGTATACCCTACAATCCTATATAGGTGCATTCCTTCGAAGCCATAGAAAGTACAACGCAAGTCGCTAGCTACGATCCACGAAAAATCGGTAGCTAAAACTTTTACCCGGCTCTGCTCATGTAACCGAAAGTCGGTGGAAAAAAGTTTATAACGCCCAGTGAGCCGTTTCCGTGTTTTATATATATAGACTCTCAGCAGCGTTTAAACCGTGTTTTCTAAGGCCTGGTGGTTATTAAAGAATTTCTTGGTGTCGGCCTGAAGAGGTAGAGAGAGAGAGAGAGAGACGCATCTCTACCGCATCACAATTTTGCGGTTTACAAAAGGCGCAGGCACAGACGCGCGAGGCTCATCACATGCGTGGACCATTATGTACCCGACTTGTGCGATTTATATCTGTATAAGCGCGCGTTTATGCAAGGTGAATCGTGTGTATGTATAAACACGCGCGCTTATTTCGGACGAAAACGAATTGCCTAGTGTCAAGTGAAAGCGCGTGATGCGGTGCATATGCCGCTCGGAAGATAAGCGTATATGCTACGCGCGACCCTTTTTACGCGAGATTAACGTTAAATTGAAAATTTGCGCGTGCATATAGCGGAGCTTTGGAAGGTGGTTATATTTATATTACGCACATTGCGTTTCGAGGTGAATTTTTTTGTGGATCCAGCAGCAATTATTGCTGCGAGAGATTGGAGATTGTGATAAAACTGTATAAAATTGTAGAAAGTCGGTGGTGCCGTAAAAGAATCTGACTGTTTTTGATGTTGCAAATAATTCAATCTTGGCGCTAGGAGTGAAGTAATTCCTGCACTTTTCATTAAAACTAATATTATTGCGTAAGAACGCGCTTTCCTTGACAAATGTACATCTTTATTCTTCAAACTACTTGCGTTGCAAAATTAAAAATTGTTTACGCAGTTTCCTTTTTAAAAATGAAAATAATGCGTCGACATACAATGCAAGCTTATAGAGATGAAATGCTAGTGAGCAGATTCGACAAATTGTCGAATGAAGTGATGGAATTGAGAAGTTACTGTGTATAGATCCCACGTAAGGATAAATAATTATGAAATAGAAGGCGTCAAAATTGACTTTCCAATATAAAGGGAACTATTTTTTTAAAACTGTTCGCAGAATTCTATAAGCTCGGTTCGGCTGAAAATCCTTTTTCACAGATGTCATTCGACAGCTAAAAATGATGAATTGACATTGTTCAAAAAATTTCATAAGTTTTTAAGTATTACAAACCGCTATACATACATTAGATAAACTATGTACTTTTAAAAAAGTAAATTTCATCAAAATCCAGTATTGGTTACCGAAACGTTGTAACGGAGCATAATTTTTCAACTCAGATAATTGTAAAATTCCATCTCCTAGTTATAAACGGCCTAAAGCATCTGGTCTACAGCAAGACAACTTTTTCCAAGAAATTCCATTCTTTTACACTCGTAGCTCACGACGTTGATTCTTTAATTACACGCAAAGTCTAAAAAAAAACCTAATCCTCCACGACGGTTCACCAAAATTCCTGCGTTTAAAAAAACAAAAATGGCTGGACGCACATCCATTATATCAAGCGCGTGCAAGACTCGACGCTGTGTGTACGTGGCGCGTCACCCATATATACGATCAGCCGTTGGGTATCGAGTTTCATATTTATCAGACGGCCGTCTCTCTCTCTCTCTCTCTGTCTCTC
This sequence comes from Megastigmus dorsalis, assembly GCA_900490025.1. NCBI lineage: Eukaryota > Metazoa > Arthropoda > Insecta > Hymenoptera > Megastigmidae > Megastigmus > Megastigmus dorsalis. The sequence goes on along the minus strand of UELU01139316.1, from coordinate 1,988 downwards.
TCTCTCGATATATTGTTTCCGCGATATCCGAGCAAAAGCGAAAAAAGGACCAGGAGGAACGCATAATTGAGACCCTCGGCTCTCTCGAAATCTATCGCAGCACGTGGTGAGCGGACGACGACGACGACGAGAGAAGCGTCGTAATAACAATGATTAGGGCGACGAAGCGGACGATTTCGCTCGATGCAGCCGCCGCCGCCACCGCCGCCGCTGTCCTGATAAAGAGCGAGACGGGACGATCGTGCCAAAGCGTCCCTACATGCCGCGCGCGCGCGCAAACCCTCGGATATCGGTGTCTTACCCGCCATACGCCTGTGTGTTCGGACAAGGGACGAGAATCGAGAGAGCGAGAGAGAGAGAGAACTTCAAAATGGTGCGCACGCGCGCGAGCGAGGAGTTGGTTCGGCCCCTGTGTGTGGCTGGAGATATTAATCTTTTATTTCGCGATGGACGACTTTTGCGAAGGGAGGAATTTAAGGCTGCGAAAAATATCGTGATTAACTTTTAGGCTGTGTAATGCCGCGTTACCTTTGTCCTCTTAGGGAATTGGAAGATGATGCGGTATTCCAGGGGGAGAGATTTTAGAAAATTTAAAAGTCGGTCCTTTGTGTATAGGAAAGTAGGTCCGCAAGTGCAGTGTCCAGGAATCTACGTAATCATGGTCTTACTTTATTAGAAGAATAGAAAATACTCATGCAATCAAGCTTTTGTTAGATATACCGTCGGATATGTTGCAGTCTGAGCGCTTCTAATGGCGAATACCCAGTACTTTTCATTTAGTTACGTTTCTATTATTCAGGAATGAATGCCGTAAAGCGCTATCTTTCAAAACAACGGTTGAATCTTGGAAGCGGTATATTGGATATGATACAATGATTGCGAGCCGCGAATGAAAAATGTCTTCATAACTAAATGTGTCTTTGTCATGATCGTGCAAGTCATTATTCTTCATGTACGGGGGATATGGGAAAAAATTTAAACTTTTTAATCTTCCAGAGAAAAGGAAAATGGACGCAGCATTAAAGGTTATAGCCGCCGCATAAAAATACACTCCCCGCAACTACCTTCTCTTGTCGACTGTTTATATTCGAATCATGATCCTGCCGCGCACCCCTTACAATTGATATCTCTAGTAAAACGGGACCATTAAATTCGATTGAGCTCCTTAAAAAAAGGCCGTAATTGCAATGCTTCCTTGCTCCCCTCTCTCTTTGTGGCACAAAATCCCTCCATAAATCAATCCACAAATAAAATTCAAGCGAGACGACAGACCAACTACAGTATACCAGCGGAGAGTCGAGGCTCTGAAAGAGCCATTACAGGTGGAAAGTAGCCCTCGGAAACGGGCTCGCAATCCACGAAAATTAAGATTTAACGAGTGCACTTTTCTACCCGGCCGGCTACTCTATACGTATATAAAAGTCAGCTGGTCGTCGGCAGAGAGATAGAGAGAGAAGAGAGCCAACGCACCGTTGCAATTTCCTGCATTCCGCCCGCCACACACAGATTCGCGAATCTTTACGCCTCTTGCACACACGCGGCGCGCATGTGTATACACACCGCAAAAGCCTAGATAAAAGGCCTCCACTGCGACCAGCTGTTGGCGAGCTGGTGCATATAAGCGACGAAAAGAAAAGAAAAAAAAGAGAGAGGAGGAGAGGAGGAAAGAGGAAGGAGATGCCCCGGCCGCGGCATCATCGCACGGTAATTGATATTATTACGGCTCTCGTGGGGATTATACCTGGCCATTACAACGTTATAAACGTTGCGCGCGATATTATCCCCCGAGTTTCGTCGTCGTAGTCGTCCTCCGTCGCGAACAATCTGGCTAAAATCGAATTTTCCGCTCTTTTACACTTCGCCTCACTCGGACGATTTATAATGACGGTGCACTTGTGTGTGTGTGTGTGTGTGTGTGTGTGTGTGTGTGTGTGTGTGTGTGTGTGTGTGTGTGTGTGTGTGTGTGTGTGTGTGTGTGTGTGTGTGTG
>UELU01139315.1:70255-87091 GCA_900490025.1 Megastigmus dorsalis | reverse complement strand
AAGAGAGAGAGAGAGAGAGAGAGAGAGAGAGAGAGCGACCCTTTTGCACGCCACCCCCGCATAGGAAGTCACCCCTACCCTTGCTCTCTCAGTTTCTCCCTTCGCGCGATTTCGATTCCGCACGACGCTCGCTCTATATACGTATATATGCGTATAGTAAAGCGAAGGGGGTGGTGGCAGTCAGTTCGCGAAATGTCCGGGACGATATCGAAATCGCATTAGGACGTCGCTCTCTCTCTGTCTGCCTCTCTCTCTCTCTTGCTTGGCACTTTCGCCACCCCACGTTTTCCATCGGCGAACTTAGCGTCTCTCTCTCGCTCTTTCTCGTAGCAAGCCCCTGGCGCCATGCCCGTTAAACAGCTCGTTACTATATACTCGACTCTCTCTTTGCCTTCTTCCTTTTTCCGTCTTATTTTTCATTACATGTAGGGCACTCTCGTCGGTGTAGCAAAGCGAGCGCGGTAACATCGGTAACAGCTCTCTGCGCGTAGTCTACGCGGGGTATTTCAGGGGGGTCTCTCTCTCTCTCTCTCTCTCTCTCGCGAGGATCGTTAAAAGCCAAATTCCGGAGGGCTGGAAAAACGCTGCGTTTTGCGTTTCGCTATAACGAGGCAGCAGCATCGGGCGCGAGTCAACAAGTCCAAATTTCTTTTCTCGCTCGCTGCACATTTCTATACACACACACACACACACACATATATACATACGCACCCTCGATATACGCGTTGTACACGTTGAGTAAGAGAGATAGAGAACGAGAGAGAAAGAGAGAGAGAGGAAAGAGAATAATACCGAGAGAAGGGAAAATTGGATATAACGACTGGTGCAGAGAGCAGGCGTTGCACAGAGGGCTGTAGTCGCCCAAGTCTCGTCTCCTCTCTGCTTCCGAGATAAGGCACGCGCAGGGGCAGAGAAGCAACTTGAGGTTTTTAAAAAGTGGAAGAAAAAAAGCCAAAGAAATATAGGTAGAGACGCGGGGAGCTGGGTGCAGAGGCGCGAGAATGAAAAGAGGGCGAGTCGCTCTCGTCGTAACTATAGTAAGTAGTTGGAACGAAGCCAGTGGTATATAAGAGCGAGACTTTCTGCATTTGAATTGTAGCACACCGGGTGAACTACGTAATCCGGTCGTCCCGCTCTCTCTCTCTCTCTCTCTCTCACACACACATACACACAGACACTCCTGCATATCGCCATATTGGTAATTGAACATGGCACGGGATTCAGAGTGTCGCGCAATTCCTGCTTATATATACTGCTGCGCCGCGGCAGAGTGAAAAGTTTCGAGTTTATTGCGATCAAGTGGCGCTGCTATGCTGCTGAAAAGATGAGCCTGGATGGGAGGGAAAGCATTGTGCGAGCGACGAAGGAGGAAACTCCCGAGCAACGACTCTTGCCAAGTGATTAAACCTCTCTTTCGAGATGTTTCTTTATATACATCTTCCTTTCTCGCCTATCTCGTTTATGCTCCATCTATGTACTGCAGGAATGGAATATATACATATATATATATATATATATGAATGTATGTGTGTATACGCGACACGGGTATGTGTACAATATATACAAGGACAAAAAAGAACTGTTTGTACTCATATCGATATTGTAGAGTCGTATATACGTGGAGAAAGGCGGCTGCGTCTTATCTCCGCGAGGCGTGTTCATCAAAGGCCACGCGCGGCTCGGAAGTGGCGCACCCGCGGCGGCCCTCCTATACATAATATATACATATAATGTGAATATATCGGATGTGCTATCTGCGGCGCGCAAAGAGAGGGTAGGAAAAGAAAACGAGGCGCACCTGGCGCGCACTACCGCGCGCCGAGCCAAGAGAGGAGAAGAGAAGAGCAGAGAGAAGAGCTGAGAAGAGGAGAGACGAGGAGAGAAGAGGAGAGGAGAGGAGAGCGGCCGACATGAATAACGAAGGATTTGTCAAGAAAAGGAGAATGAAGACCGGGATGAAAGTGTACGATCGATCAATCTTTTTCTCTCTCTCTCTCTCTCTCTCTCTCTCTCCTCCTCCTCCTCCGCTTCTTCCTCCTCTTTTATACATCCACGCCAGCTCGCGGCAGATCCTCCAAAGATATAGCTCCTCTCGACGAGCGTATAATGTATACGCGAGCGAGCGAGCTCTCTCTCTCTCTCACACACACACACACATATATGTATATAGGTATATGCGCGAGAAAGGGACCGGGGGTGCGAGAGAGCGAGCGAGCGAGGAAACGCGGCGGAATTGGAAGTAATCCGTGAAATAATGGGCATCCATGGTCAATAAATCCAAAGGTGGATCCTGTTAGGTAGGTGGAGCTCCACGGCAGATTCCTCTGTCTCTCTCTCTCTCTCTCTCTCTCGTTCTCCTCTGCACCTTTCTCACTCGGCTGGTGCTGCATGGCAGGATGAGCTGCTGCTGCCGCTGCTGAGGAGAGACGATAAAAGTATATAGAGGCTCTTCCTCTCCTTCCCTCTCTCGCGTCGTCTTTTCTTCGTCAGGTTGTGCGCGGGCGCGAGCAATCGCATCCAGCACGTACGCGCCCCGCGTGTGTATGCATATATATATATATATAACGGTAGACGGCGCCGTGTACACGCCAGAGCCGGAGAATAGAAAAGTCCGCGTCGAGGGTGGCTGCTGCTGCTGCTGCCTCTATATACTGTTCAAACCCGCGTCTGCGTGTGTGTGAGTGTGTGTGCGCGAGTGTGTGTATGCGCGCGCGCGGTAAAAAGGTTCGAGGATGGCGGGTGGCGCGAATCCCCTTGTCGGCTGGAGAGAAAAAGAAAGAGAGAGAGAGAAAAAGAGGTGGGATTCGCGGCGGGTGAGGTGAAAGGAAGAGGAAGAGACGCGCGAGGGAGAATGGAGAAGATTGATCTGCCGGGCCGGTGTACGCCTGGATGTGTACCTATATACCCTATTTTATTTGATCCTCTTTCTTTCTTCCTCTATCCAGCTCTTCCTCCCTCTATCTCTATCTCTCTCACTCTCTCTCACTCTCTCTCTCTCTCTCTCTCTCTCTTGCTCTCGCCCTCTTTCTGCCTACACCCGACGGGACCTCGACAATCCTCCCTTGATTTGATTAGAATCCTTCCAGAGGGGCTACAAGCCAGGGAGAGGGGGAGATAGAGAGAGAGAGAGAGACCAATATATGTATATGTATATTGAGCCGTTGGTTGTACGATTGTTTGTCGTGAGTAGATTTTTGAGCCTCGCGTGTTTTCTTCTCAAATAACTTGTAAGGTGACTCGAGAATTCAAGAGATTTCTTGGGGTGACTTGCCAAACCGTTCCAAGATTGGTGGGATTCATAAACTTTAATGGTCCTCTAATTGTGTGTATCATTGATGCTTGTAAAGAATTTTATATTGATTGGGGTTAAGTAGTTGGTTATTTTGCAGCAGATCTTAAGCTATTTTACAGTCGAAAAGAAGAGATTTGCATAAACAACTTCAAGAACTTAATTTATGTGAAATTATTTCTATATTAAAAAAGAAAAACAATTTAACATACTATTCTTTCTACCTTGATTAATTTAAGATGCAAATTACAATAAATGCTGCAGGTTTTTTATTATAAAAGAACACGTATTTAAAATTTTTAAAATAAAATCAAAGTTAAATTATTATCAAGTTTTTGCTGGATGATGTTTAATAATTCTTTCCTTATTTTAAAATAAGTATTTATGTAATAGTAGAATCTCTCTTGTAATTTACATAGCCAATAAATAAATATATCATTAAACATATAATATGTAAGTCGCGGATACGGATGTTTCGCTTAACATAACTCATTTCATTTTTAATAATAATAACTTATTGGCTTATAACTAAGCATTTTCGACTTAACTTTCTTAGAATGCACTATTTCAATGTACGATTTCAATTTGTGTATCGTTCTTGTCCTATGGGTAAAAATCACACATTGTATGACCTTTTAGACCACAAAATTTGACATGATTTGTGTTTAAATATCGAACCACAATTGTTACATTGGTTGCAAACTGAAGACTCCTTTTTATTTTTAACATTTTTTCTGAGGTTTGGCTCAGCGGATATCGTTAAAACTTCTTTTTTCTTTTCTTATGTGATGCTTGTCAAATGTTCACTTTAGTTGTAAATTAAATAATTTTAATGATACAAATTGTTGTCTACGTAAATGGAAAAAAATTACTGGTGATTGCCGCAATAACAGAGTTCAAAACTTAAATTCTCACTGCCGCAAGAAACTTTGCACAGATTATTCAAATTTTTATTTTGATGCAATAAACATAATTTTAAATTAAAATATTATTATAATAGTTTAATCTTAATTTTCATCAATTTTATTATATATTTTTAAATGCAAGAACAATAAAAAATATTTTAAAACAATGTATAGCTCTTAATTTTATTTAAATACGTTTTGATAATACATCAAAACCCGTATATTAAAAATGTAATTTGCATTGTAATAAATTTAAAAAAAAGCTTTTATTTACCTTTTATTGTTTTTGTAAATTTTACAAGACCTCACTGAGAAAAGTTTGGGACATTAGCCGCACAAAACAAGAGAGCGCTACTGTATTTTGGTTTTGGTGCTGCTGCTGCCTCGTTTTGGGACGTCTCGCGTCTCATAGTGGGACAAGAGATACTCCGTACGCGGACCTAACCTTTACGTGAGCGTTAGCGGGAGGGACGATGCCTCGCTTTGGGGCAGTGGACGTCCCGAAGTGAGGCAGTAACCACACCAAATCAAAGTATAGTAGCGCTCTCTTGTTTTGTGCAGCAGTTATACCAAACTTTTCTCAGTGCTGAAATGGGGAATCTACTCTCTCCAGAAGAGCGATTTTGTTGCAACTTGAGCAAGTACTTTCTGGTATCGAAAAACAAAGTATAGAACCAATATTTGCTTACAATTCATACAAAGGTTCATAACTCGGCGACTAAAAGAAATATGAAATATGTCAAAATCACAAATGAAAATTGAGAACGCTAACTTCAATTTGAGACGTTGTAAAAGCCAAAAGATCCACTCATTCAAACATTATGAGCATTTTAAAATTTGACATAATTTAGTGCTTAAAACTTTTCATTACTTTTATAGCTACCAATTGTAAATGCGAAATTTATAGTCTCTCAAATTTCTCTTGTGATTTTGAGTCGTTTCATAGATTTTTTAGTTGCCGAGTTATAAAGCATGAAACAATTGTATGAAGATAATAGCAATTATTTTGAAAATTGGGCCCATTGGTCGCAAGTGTTCTAAACTTCGTTTTCAGGTACCAGAAACTGCTTAACAGACTTTGAGTAAAATCGCTTAACCCGGAGATCGTGGGTTCCCCTTGTGAGTGAAGTTGTTCACGTTTAGACCTGAGGTACAGTAGTCAACCAATGATATGTGTGTAACGCGTCAGCTACTCTGATCAAGAGAGCGCGAGTTACCTAAGCAAAGAGAGTGCATTCAAATATGTAAACGTGCACTGACTTGTAGAGTATTATTTAACTAATAGGTATATTATATTTATATATTTCATTAAAACGCGTAATAATATGCAAATAACCGTTTATAAAATAAAATCTGATTAATTAAGAGTCAATCGATTTTTAGCCTAAAAAAATATAAAATTTAGGTATTGGTTGAAAGTGTTTATTTATGTACATATATAATACATTTTTTGTAAAGCATAACGTGTAGATACATAACAAAGTCCATTTTTTTGAACGAACAAACAAGATGCAATAAAAGGTAGATCATTGAACATACATATTTTAAAATCTTTTTTCTTGTGGCTAATATGATAAGCGTGGTAATGGTCGTCAAAAATTAATTCATTAAATATTTTCATATAAAAATAACTTTTATATCGGTGAGTCATTTTAGCTATATCTGTATATCAGCTGCTTTTAAAATTTTGTTTGAATGGGTTATGTTTACTTAAAGTATATTGTGTATATTGCATCATAATTAAGGATGTGTAGAGTAACAGTTCTGATATATTTTATTAATATCAATACTCATTTCTCAGTGCTCTTAATGATATCGTTAGCTTTATGCGTTTGTCGTGATTTATTCACATGTTTGACAAAATATTTTTATTATTACACCAATAGTCTTTTCGCATATACAACTCTTTGTGCATGAAAATAAAATATAGATTCAGTTATTTTATACGATCTTTTTTAGATCATTTTAATCAAACTTGCACTGAAAAGAAATTGAGTTTTTTAAAGGTTGTTGCGTACTTTATGGCGTAATTTTTATGGCCATAAAAACCATCAAATGAAAGAACATTTGCCTAAACTCTAGAAGAAAGGGAAACCTTCTAATTGAAAGTAAATGATGCAAGAAATGTAAGTGCTGACAAAAATATGGAGTCCAACGAAAGAAATTAGTCCCCGACACTCGATAATTTCACGTCCCCTTTATATCACATCCCGATAGAAGAAACTCCTATACGCTTACAGGAAAAGATGAATGAAGTTCGGGAACGTGGGGTAGAAGCCGAACGATTCACCGTTCAAGGATATTTAACATAAAATTGAATTTGCTTATAACGAGGAATGATCGCGTACGCGGCATCGGCGGCCACCAAGAGATAAAGGAAAAAAAGGAGCGCCACAAGCGAAATAGAGGGTGAAGAATGGCGCTGAGCTTGTGAGTGGGGGGTGGACGGGGTGCGACGAGAAAAGAGCACGGGGCTCGCTCCTTCGACTCGTTGAAAATTATTGTCTAAAGGGAAAGGAAAGTAAGGGCAGATTTCCACGCGTCATTACGCGAGGATCGAGTCATGAAAATCGGCGAGTCGAGAGCGTCGATTATTCAAACGTAATGGCTAACAAGATTCCCGCCAATCATCGCTCGTAATGACCCCAACGCCAAGGAAAAGCCGAGGAGGAAGAAAAGACGGAGGGAAAAAGCGCATGGGCGAAGGATGGGAGGAGAGATTTCTTGAGCATCTCCAAGACGCGCGCGCCGGATAGTAGCCATGAAATTCAGCTGGTCTTTTCCACTGTCTCTCTCGCGGTGATGAAAAATCCCACTTTCTGATAAAATCCTTTTCCAGTCGAGACTCGGAATTATCATATTCATATACATTAAAGTTTCTTCAGGCCCAGAGGGTAAAAAACTGTATATGCATAGAATGCGCAAAGCTGGCGGATGCGTTATAGCGGATGCGCGCGGAATACCGTCGAGCGTTCGGCGCTCGCTCGCGATAAGAATGATAAGAAAAGGCGGCGCGACGCTAAAATTGCTACGGGTCGGGGAAAACGGCATTCTTAAATCTACATATCTGCCGCGAATCGCGTAAGCGCAAATGGAAGGAGGCGGACAGGTGGGTGGAAAGCCCACCTCCTCCTCTTCCTGCCCCGCTATGTGCGAGAGATGAGGGAGAAAGAGAGAGAGAGAGAGAGAGAGAGAGAGAGAGAGAGGATGAGAGGGGAGGACGAGAAAGGGAGGAAAAAGGAAAATGGGGAAAAGGAGGCGAATGCTGCTGCCGGGAAGAGAGAACACGAGTATTGAAAATTCTTGTGCCGAGGTGCGGCGCGCGCCTGAAGTGAATTCGAGAGCAAGAGAGGAACGCGCGAGCGCCGCGGCTTTTCCGCGTTTTCCTCGTTTCCGCCTTCGTCTCTCTCTCTCTCTCTCTCTCTCTCTCTCTCTCTCTCTCTCTCTCTCTTTCTGGCATCTTTTTTGTGCACCCCGCGTCGCCCGAGCGATCGCAAATTTATTCCGAGGAGTCGGCGCGAGCGACGCTCGGAATCGCACTGCTTTACACTCGGTCGAGAATCAATAGACAGTAACGCTCGCTACTCGCGCCGGATATAAAAGTCCTCTCTCTCTCTCTCTCTCTCTCTCTCTCTCTCTCTCTTTCTTTATACGTAAAGTTGTATATTTTTGTCCCTCTTTTTTTCTCTTTTCGCTTCCCCGCTCGTCTCCTCCGGTCCCTGGACTCTCACTCTTTATTGCCTTTTCTTTCTTTGGCTCGCTGCTTGTTTATTCCTTCTTCTAACCTCCCGCGCGTTCGCAACTTCCTGATGTTGTGCTTTTTGCTATTTCTATTAGTCGAGAGTTGCAAAATTGAGCTGTGCGCTATATTTGCTATTCCGCAGTTGCTGGAATCTTCTGCGAAGTGAAAAATATAATAAATATGTTTGAATTGTACGTGAATCTGTTTTAATGCGTTTGAGTGCATATTTATAAACTTCAATATAAGAAATTTCTAAATATATTATAACTATATAAAAATGATTTGTCATATAAAAATAGTTATTCGTGAATCCAACTAGAAATCTGTCGTGTAATACTATAGCTTGAAATTATTATAATAAATATTGATATTATTGTATAGAATTATTATTCATTAGATATCATATTGCTTATGTTACCTTACTGCACATTAATCGCCACTAACTATTTTCAATAATACTATTTATTTTCATCATTGCAATTTGATAGTAATTTGCAGCGTTTTGTTATACAGCTCTTAACGATGGCGATTTACGTTGACTTCAATGTAAATTTGCTTCAATGTAAAATTGAGTTTTGGATTATTTCAACAATGTTTTTGCAAGTACTGTTACATAAAAAAGTTTAATGGTAGTTTTTTTATAATATAATATAAAGTAAACATTTACAGAAAGCAATACGATTACTCAATAATCTGATGTATATCAAATGTATTAGATATATTATATAATATATTATCGATGATGTTTAACTTGAGAAACCTTAACGGAAGTACTGGAAATATTGCTTCTGTAGCTTTATATCGTACGAACCGCGAGCCGAAAAACGTCAAATACGCATTTTAATAGATAGAAGTAAGATTATTCCGCGAAGCGGAAAGTTCAGAAAGTCAGATGACTTATTTCTCTGGGCGTAGCGAAAAAGAAAGGGAGAAAGAAGTAGGAGAAGAAGAGTCCAGAATTTCTCAATGTAAAGCTCGGGGCTGGGCTCCGCGGCTGGGTGGCGGCTGCAGGTCCTCGGCAAAGGAGACCAGTCCCACCAGCAAGAGAGGGAGAGATAGAGAGAGAGAGAGAGAGAGAGAGAGAGAGAGAACCGAGGCAGAAAAGGTAAAGGAAAGAGCTCGAGCTCGGGGTGGGAGAATGTCGTGGATGGCGGTATGGATGCGGCTGCGGAGCACTCACCACTCCTCTCTCTCTCTCTCTCTCCCTTTCTCGGTTTGGAGCACGGGCGGGAATCAAAGGAGTCAAAAGAGCTTTTCCAAGCCTCCTCTCTCCTTCTCTGCGGGGGCAGATTGAACTTCTTTTCTGCCTCGGAGTTTTCCTATTACTCCGAATTTTTGCCCTCCCGAGCATGCAGCCTCTCTCTCTCTCTCTCTCTCTCTCTCTCTTTCTTTCGCTCGCTCTCCATGTACGCAAGCTCTGAATGCGCGTGTTCGTATGTAAAGCGGCGCACACACAGCGATGCGTCCCTCTAACCTTTGGAGAGAGAGAGGCGCGCAGGCACACGGGATTAGTCGTTGGACTATTGTGGGTAAGAGTGTGTGCCGGTGTTGCAGTCGCGAGAAAGCTCCTCTTAGCGAGAATTTCACTTAGAAACGCTTTTTGTTGAAATACGGGGGACGGGGAGGGGAGGGGGAGAGAGGAGGAGGCAAAGGAGAGGAGAGGATTCTGCACGGCTACGTGAAAAGTGTCCGCGACGACAGTCGCACTATATGCTTGTCAAAGTTTAATGGCTTCCTTTTCACTGAACTTTGTATTTGGTGCTCTACCTCTTTCTCCTTTTCAAATCTCGGCTCTGATAGTCGGGATAGCGAGGATCTCATTTATCTCGCGAGTCTTTGTCGTTTGAAGGCTAATAATGCCTATTATGTGTAGTATAGCTGATTCATATAGCGTTTTTGTGAAAAATATAATGATCGGCGGATTTCGTGTATCGATGAGTTCCGTATTGCTTCAAAAGCTTTTGATGCTCGGAAAAGTTCTATTTAGTTAGTACATGGAAAATTTAAATTAATAATTCTTTTCCTACTTTATGTATCGCTTCGCAGTTATACTTAAACTCTTATAAATATGTTTAAGTGAAGTGGAAAATTTTTCACCTGCATAATTATTATATATTTGTCAAATTTAAGTTTTTAAATGGTATTGCAGGATTATTTAATTAAAAATAGAAACCACTAACTTTTTTTATTTATGATAACCTGCACGTTTTACAAAAATAATATAAAGCAATTACCCTGGTAGAAAATTATCTAGTTTTATCGATGCGGCCCGCTTATTCTTCGGGGTCCCCGGTAAATAAGTTAGGCAGCCTTGATAAAACTAGATAATTTTCTACCAGGGTACATAATACACTTTTGAATGGATTCGTTTTATTTGTGGAAGAAATTTTGAAAGAGTCGCTGCTCGTAAACATTTTATACATCCATTTCACAGTTTTTAATTTTTTATCGCGTCTGTTTGCTGCATTATTTCAGGTTCTCCGACAACAACAGATTTCCCCGGTATCTCCGTTCTCTGATACTCTGAGCCATTCCTCGAGAGAATTTTAATCCGAATATCCGAAGCATGTCTGCGACTCGTCCAAGTATTTTTCTAGGGGCGGTGCCGATTTGGTGTTTTTATTTTCTCTCTCGCTCTCTCTCGGCGGCGGCCCTCCTCTCCTTTCACAGCAGTGCCAGCAGCGGCAGCAACGACGGGCGTTATCTCTTGAAACTATTTTAAGAGCCCTCCCGCTGCATTTATTTTGTTCCTCCCGCCCGGATTATTATTCGTTTATGTCGTTCCGCGAGAAATATATATATTTATTTTTCCCAGAGCAACGAGGCTCGAGCTTTTCCCGCCTTAATGTCTCCTATTCTCACACCATTTCTCTCTATTTTTACTGCTCCCACCTCTCCCTTTCTCTCTCTCTCTCTGTCTCTTTCGCTCTCTCGTCTCGTCTGCTCCTCCGAGCGAGCCCTAAGTAAAAATCAATAATTCCTTTATCGTACAAATTAACGTTAAACGTATTCCACCCTCGAGGCCCCGAGCGGGCGAACCTGCTAGAGCTTTCGAGCGCCGTTTCCTGTCGTCTGCTGCTGGTGCTGTCGCTGCTTTACTTGCGCGCCTCCTGCGAAATGTCATACGCCGAGCGTAAAGAGCGACTATATATACACACCATCTACTCGGAGGCTGCCTCGTGTATATCATCGCACTCGCCTATATACTGGTTGCACGTGCCTTCTTCCAGACCGTTTTTTCCTCGCTCCATCGTTCCCCTTTCTGCCTTTTTTCCCGTCCAAATAAGTATTCAGTTCGGGAGAGGTGATGTTTTGTCAGCGAGCTCCTGTAGCCCGACGACTTTTCGTCGCGGAATTTCGAACTTGTTATAACCCGAAGAAAAGTACAAACTTTTTTAACTGATTCGGTAGGTCGGTTTAGTCGTGGATTCGAGGTTTTTTATTGAATGACTGCCGTTGAATATGTTGACTTTGCTATACAAAGACTTGAACGAATTTCAATGCAGAATGTGTTTAGATAAAATGAAATTTTAATGGAGAAATTTTATTACACTAAACATTTTTTAATAACACTAAATTCTAATGCATTATTTAAATAGTCTACATTTGACAATTTTAATAAGAGCATCTATACATACTATACATGCATATATGTAAGAATGAACGCTATGATTAAATCAATATTGTATTTCCCTAAATAAAGAAATTGCACAAAAATTGCTACTGATTATTTCATCCTTAATTTTTTTTTCATTACCGTGTAAAAATTTCTCATATATATAATTATATGTACTTATATATAAGTAGTTATATATAACTATGTACAATTATGTATGGATATTGTCTCTATATAATTGTATATAGTTGAAGAGAAGTTATTGTGCTCAAATAATAAACGTTTGATCCTTCGAAAAAAATTTTTGTAAAGTGGAATCTGAGTTTCACGTATACCCTAAGCGCTGGTTTTCTCTTGCAAGAGCAAGAAATTACTGCTAGCGGTAACGATTTGTACGAATGTCATGTATGGTTGTATAGAATTTTATATTATTATATATAATTATATAGAATTATATATAACTATTGTACAACTACATATGAATATACATAAGTGAAAGTAAAGAGTTCTGAGTTGAAAAGTATATATATAATTATATATAATTATATTCTCGCTTTAGGACACTAAATTTAATTGTAAAATACTTGAAAAACCAATTTTCATGTAAGATATTATCTATATTATTAGTATGTCAATAGTCATTTTGGAATAAGGCATGTTTTTCTGTTTCGCTGATAAAAATGACAATCCATACAGCGATAAAGAAACTTATAAAGTAATTTCCTCGTATGAAATATTTAAGAGAAACACTCAAATAAAGAAAATGTGCTTGTCAGCGACTCGGCCACTATCGGAAAACTAGTCTTTATAGTTTTTGAGGGTCGCTTCCCTCCTTCGCTATATCGATCAGTTGTTTAGGCTACTCTTATCGCTACATGAAGCCACTTCATTAAACCGCAACACTAATCCACTTTGTCCATTCATAAGCGAGAGCGTGGCGTAACTATGTCATTTGTTGAAACTACTTAAGCATCCATTAACTACGGCGGTCCCACAACAAGGAGCGGGACAGCGAGCCATAGAGAATTATAAGCCGCAATAACGATCGTTTCAGTAAACTCATTCATATTTCCGAAACATTATGCAAATTGCCAAGCGGAGAGAGAGCACATTGAACTCGGCACACAATTACTATACTGGGCCGAGACATTGTCGCAGAGAGAGAGAGAGAGAGAGAGAGAGAGAGAGAGAGAGAGGGGGGATAATCGAGAGAGCAAAAAGTAAGCTCGTGCAAGTATTAAGCGCCAAGCGGAGAGGGGAAAAGCGCATGTACAGGAAGGCGAAAGAGAAAGTGAGAGGAAAAGTAGTAGCAGCAGCAGCAGCGATGGAAGTAGGGGGAAATGAGGAAGCGCAGAAAGCGAGAGAGAGAGAGAGAGAGAGAGAGAGAGAGAGAGAGAGAGAGCAAGCGCTCGAGTGTACGCCGTATAATTGATTGAGTCTAATGAGTTAAAGGGGATAAGGCGGTATCACGCCGAGGCGGCGAAGTAGGGGTGGAAAAATTAAAGAGTTCTGGGTCACGGCGAAACTGCCCGAGCGAACGACTAGCGCGCCGCTGCCGCCTCGAGGGAGAGAGAGAGAGAGTGGGAGAGATAGAAAGAAAGAGAAAGAGAGAAAGTACTCTAGTTGGGTAGTCTTGGCTCCAATCTACCGCGCGCCACCTCGCCTTCTCTCTCTCTCTCTCTCTTCCTCTCTTCGTCGTCTGCTAGCTCCTTTTCTTTGCCCCCGAGACGTTGCTGAGCTGCTGGAGAGCTGATTGCAAATTAGTTAAAGGAGATGTTCTCTATTAAGGTCAGCTGGCGGCGGGGCTCAGAGCCGTTGCACTTGCGCTGCTGCTGCTGCTGCTCTCAGGATCCCGCTAATAAAGTTACCTTTACCTTGAGTCTCTTAGCCGGCCGAGTTCACTGCCACTGCCGCCGTATATTCGCCGACTTTCTCTGCGGCGATTTTTCGCTTCTCTCTTTTTACCCCCTTTTCCGCTCTCTGTCTCTCTCTCTCTCTCTCTCTTTCACTCTCTCGGCTCTTTTCTTTTTTTAATGCCGCTTAAGTTGGCTAAACTTTTTTATTACGCCGTGGCAAGGTCGCCGCGCGAGAAACTTTTCAATTATGAACGGAGCGTCGCCGAGCTTGGGAAATGAGGATAAGTGTGTCGGTATTTATGGCGCATGAATCATTGGCGGTTTCTTCCTTGGCTTTTAGAGCTGCTTATACTTATACTTGACTGTGCTGTTCGTGAAAATGGACATGATTTTTTTAATGATTCCTCGAATAGTTTCAAATAATGCCTGTTTGAGTATGTAATGTTTTAAATAAATATCGGTGATTAATATATGACTGAATTACTTAGTTTCAATGTAACAATAATTATCTTTTGTACATAATAATGTACGAAAGGTAATTATTGTTGATTAAATGTAAAAATATTTCTGATAATACTAATTCATTATTATACAAGCAGCAATAAATAATTACTGATATAAATAAGTGCATGATGCAATATTTTTATAAGAGATCACGTCGAAGGCATTACTGTCTCCCTTTGATATCTACTGTCCTTAATGAAATTCATTGTTCATAATGATTTTCTAAAACGTAAGCTCTGTAGACTACCAGATAAATTCTTATAAAAACTAGAATACAACTATAATAAATTATATTATGCCTATTTAAATTTTTAATTGTGCGATCCAGCACAATAACAATTGCGTCGTATTAAGATAAGCCGTTGATTTATAGTTACTATTGTATGTGTTTTATAATTATTATATATATATTTAACTCTTCCAGCATCTATATTTATGGGACAGCTAAATTGTAGTATTAATTACGGAATATGTTTAAGAAATTAATGCAGATAATGCGAGTGTAGTTACCTAATAATATAGCTATAATACAAGTAGTTAACTTTTACATACTACGAATATTATTGAATTTCACTTTGCTTATATGGAATATTATACTTAAAAGTTAATTTGAAACTTACTATGTTATTAGTTTTAAGTACTTGCAAAAATTATGCCATAAAAAACGTATATGCATTTGTTCATAAAAGCTTTGTTCGATAAATCTCATATTAATGGTAAGTCCAAAATAATTGAGCTTTTCGTTAGAGCGTAAAAGCGGGGAACAGCATTGAACACTTTTGTTTACCATCCGCTGTACTTTCTCATCCCTCCTCGCGAACGAATAATTTGCATCCACTCGGATGAAGCGTCATGAGTTATTACAAAGAAATTTTTCCGAAACAATCCCTCAAAAAAGTTGCCGGCGATTACTTTAGAAGTAAGAAGAAGAAGAAGAATAAGAAGAAGAAGCAGCAGCAGCAGCAGGAAGACACTTTCTTATTCTTCAAGAATTCTGACGGCTCTTAGAAATACGCGCAGGGGGATATACGAAAGTAAAGCGCACACCGTCAGTTATCATGACTCTGCCAACTCGTCTGCAAGCCGCGGAATAAGAAAAGCATCTTTGATCTCTAGCTGGGCAGCTTCATTCATTCTCATTCCGCGCTGCATCTCTCCCCTGTATCTTTTTTCTTTCCGTTCCTTCGACTTTTCCCATATTACTTGTCGCAGGAATAGAGAGACACACACAGAGAGAGAGAGAGAGAGAGAGACATTGCGCAAACCGGAGATCGACGAATCCGTAGCGAGTCGCTGCTACTGTTACCCCGCGGGCATGTCTTCGTTTAGTCTCTCTCTCACTGTCTCTCTCTCTCCGCTCGTGGCTCGCCTCGCTGCTTTTCATTACATGATATGAAAAAAAAGAGAGGGAAGATGATGTCTGCCAGGTCCTACGTCGAGAGGAAGCGTACGACGACGGAAGTTATATATTCCTTCATCCACCTACCCTATCTCGTAGCCTGCAAATTTACAAATTAACATAAAAAAACCACTAGTCAACGTCTTTTTATTAGCACATTACTCTGGTATTTGTATTTTCAATTGCACACTTCCCATTTTTTAATAAAAAGTAAAAAGCAAACGGCCATAATTTCGACATATTGAAATTTTGATATCTCCGCGTAAATACTGTGTTTTCGGAACTGCGAACCAAGCACCAATAAACTGCAAATATGTAAAATAATATGCAATATAATTGCACAACAACTTATTTTAACTGCCCACGCAGTCATATTTATTTAAAAAATTATTAAAATATTGTTCAAGTATAGCCGATAAAATTGGATACGCATTATAGCCAATATAAATTTCTGAACGCGTATCATATGTCGGCGATCCATATACAGATATGGGTTTCATCTGTTAGTCATATTCATCGAATAGTTTTCTACCGCAATATACTTATTATTATTGGTTTTACTAAATGATTGACAATTAGGTATGCCACAATGTCTCTTGGGCCCTTTTCATCGATTTAGTTTTCTTCACTATGATTGTCGTTCATATAGCACAAAATGTCAGAGTGCATATAATCGGTTTTGTCTTATCTAAATATATTATTCAACAATTATTTATTAGATGACAATAACACTGCTAATTTAATACTAAATGTATGAAATTTATACAGCAATGAAATCTGATCATCTCGCATTGATTTAAACTACTTTCGATTGATTATTGTCATAATACGTGTAAATGTTGTTGTAGTATTAATAGCAGCTATTTATTACAAAAATGAAAGTTTTTAGACATGTCTAATACAAAATTATCACACAATAATTTGTTACGTTAATGTATAAATAAATAGTAAAAATTAAAAATCAGAAAGTGAATTCAAGAGTATAATAAAACTTGAGATTAAAAAGTATTTAATGCGCGATTCAATTTTATCGGCTATACTTGAAAATATATTATGAATTTTTGAAATATATAAAAATCTGCAGTTAAAATAAGCCGTTGTGGAATTATATTTTACATTTGTGTAGTTTATTGATACTTGGTGCAGTTCCGAAAACACAAGTATTTACGCAAATAGGTAAATTTCAATAAGTGACAAATATGTCGATTTGTTTTCTATTTTTTATTAAAAAAAGGGAATTGTGCAATTAAAAGTACAAGTACCAAAGTAACGCGTTAATAAAAATACGTTGATTGGTATGATTTTTTTTTATATAATTTCGTACATTTGCAGGTTGGGTTGAGATAGGTCCTTCCTCCTTCTTTAAGATCCCCGGGACTACTGCGCGCACACCCGCGACTTTCAATTCGCGTACTTACCAGATGAAGAAATGTATATATCCGGCGAAGAATGCATCTTCTCCTTTTTCCAGTTCCTTATAATTTCCAGTCCCTCTCTCTCTCTCTTCTGTCTTGCCGTGGGGGAG